>JAVLUZ010000141.1:3054439-3076663 GCA_036768485.1 Mermis nigrescens | reverse complement strand
TGGCGATAAAGTCAGAATAAGTAAAGTGAAGCGTACGTTCGAAAAAGGGTTCTGGCCCAATTGGACCGAGGAGTATTTTGTAATTAAAGCATATGCTAATGCTGCCCACCTGTCTATGTTTTAGAAGATCAAATGGGCGAAAAACTAGATGGTATTTTTTACGAGCCCGAACTGCAAAAAATTAACGTTTCCACTGACGATTTGTTCATTATTGAAAAAATTATAAAAACGCGAAAAAGAGGCGCAAAAACTGATTATTTGGTACGCTGGAGGGGCTACCCGCCAAAATTCGATTCATGGGTCTCTAATGTGCTAAAAGTATAAATAACGATTTCGTCTATTGTAAATCTTTTAAAAAAATGGAGGTTGGACAGTGTTTTTTCAATCATGCGTTGCACCGTTTGTCTCAATACACGTACTTTTCTGACGCCGCACTTGGCGCGTATTTTTGGCCAAAAATGAGCAAACAATATAGGCGAACATTACTAGAAATTGATGAACACGCCATTTGGCGCTTTTCAAAGTATATAAGAAAATATTTACAAAGAGGCGAACTGAGCACGCTTTTTCAAGTTATGGGAATTTTTAAGCCCAGAGGCCAAATTTTATTATGCAAATCTATACATAAAAATTATTGATGAGCATTTCACCTCATCCATGACAAACGTTCTAATCTAAAAAACGCAAATTTTTTGTAAAGTTTGGAATATTTTTTGTAAAGTTTGAATATTTTTTGTAAAGTTTGGAATATTTTTTGTAAAGTTTGGAATATTTTTTGTAAAGTTTGGAATATTTTTTGTAAAGTTTGGAATATTTTTTGTAAAGTTTGGAATAAATTTTACATGCTTAAGCATAGTACTTTTGTAAAGTTTGGAATATTTTTTGTAAAGTTTGGAATATTTTTTGTAAAGTTTGGAAAATTTTTTGTAAAGTTTGGAATATTTTTTGTAAAGTTTGAAAAAGTTCTTGTAAACTTTAGAATATTATGTATCTAATCTGCATTTCTCAAGCATTGTTGAAACTATTTTATACGCTATATGCAACTCGTGCTTGTGTTTTGCACCTGTGAGAATCATTTTTCCGCTTGTAAAGAGTAAAAAAGTCACATTTCTATATTTGTATACTAGGCCGGGAAATAATTCTACTTCGTACATGCATTTTTCTTTTCACCAGCTCATAAAACTTGCAAAGATCAATGCGAAATCCCAAGTTAGCCGAGCCAACAAACAGCACAGGCTTTATTTTCAACATTAAATTCTCCATTTTTAGTATATGGATGAATGCCTTTATCGTATTTTCTCCTTCTTGAACAGTTTTAGCTCCAACACATACAATTTTGCCCGACTTGAAAATCAGCAACGTAGCTGGGAGTAATCGAAATATGATGCCTGGAAATTTTAGGCGATTGTATTGCGTAGTATTTGGCAATTTAAGGTAGATATCATCTAGATTTAGCGTGTTTGGTAGTGCTGTAGTTAGCACAATGTTCTGTATTGTAACCATTTTCTATAAATACCTATATATAAATTGTTATTTATAAACAAAAATGATTTTCAAACACCCTTTCACCTGTCTTGTCTCTGGACCAACAAAGTCCGGTAAAACTACATTTGTTGGGCAATTAATCGAAAATAGAGCACACTTGATTGATACCAAAATTAAAAAGATTTGGTGGTGCTTTGCAGAAAATCAACCACTTTACAGGAAAATTGAAAATGTTTCGTTTATAGAGGGGCTTCCTGATTTCTCATACTTGAAACAGTTTAGTCCTGTGCCGCAACTTTTGATTCTCGACGATCTGATGCAAGAGAGCAAAGGTAATACTCAGATTGTACAGCTGTTTACACGTAGTTGTCATCATTGGAACATTAGCATTATTCACATTGTTCAAAACGTGTTCTTTGAGGGACTCAGAACTTCACGTATAAACTCTGACTATATAGTTTTATTTAAAAATCCTGCCGATCAATTACAGGCGCAAGTTTTATCTCGTCAGCTTTATCCTGCCAATCCGAAATATTTCATAGAAGCCTACTCTGATGCTACTGCTCAGCCGCATGGCTATCTGTTGATTGATCTTACTCAGAACGCTAGAGATGAACTTAGGCTAAAAACGAATATCTTCAGCAGTCATCCAGCTGTTTATATGCAAAAATCTATAAATACTACAAAAAAGGTGATGAAATCAAATAAAACAAAATGGGTAAAGAACGATTAAGACGCAATATTATTTGTTTACACCTTCTAAGTCAAGCAAGGAAACCTCAAAGAGACGCTATTATAAATACTGCCAGTAAAGATCAGATTCTTTGTCTCTGTGACTGTGCAAACAACTTTCTTAACGGTAATATTCCCTTTTCTGAAAAGGATATCAACAAACTTCGAAGATACCAGCATCAAATAAGGTACTTGGCAAACAATAAACAGGCAAACACAAAACAAAAAAGAGGTATTTTAATACAAGACGGTGGTTTTCTTCCACTTTTACTCACTCCTATTCTTACAATTGCAGGTACTTTACTAGCTGATGCAATAACACGCAGGCAATGAAGCACACTGAAAAAATGATTTTAATACCCGCTGAAATCAGTGAACGTTCTAAACCAGTCGACGTTTTGCTTGATAACTTAAATAATGAGATGCAACAAATTTTAAGCAGCAAAAATGTACCATCTGATGTAAAACTTGTAAAATATAATCAAATACTAGGCAAATTTAAGCGATTGCTCGAACAGAAGCAGCAACCATATAAAGCTACTATTGTAGGACATGCAAGTGACACAATTAATGACGAAGAAATACTCGCTGGTATACCGAAAAATCAGATTCCAAAGGCAAAACTCCTTCTACACTACATTCGCACAAACCCATTTGTGGAAATCGAGCCTAATGGTGAGCTTGTAATAGATGGTCAAAAAATCAATGGTTCAAACATCACAGATTTAGTTAATGATCTGGCACGTGAGCGCAAAAAAATAAGCAGGCATCCTGGCACAAAAGAATTGCTGAAAGTGTTTAATCGCACAAATGTACCCCTAGAAAGTATTGCTAATAGACAAGGTAAGGAGATTTTTGCTGCAGGCGACGAATTTGACTGGGATGAAAGTCTATAAATACTTATTGTTTTATTTGTTATGTGAATAAAATTTCAAAAATGCATGTACAATTCACTCCTGACAATTACACCATTTGGTTGGAATACTACACTGGGCAGGCTGCCCAAACCGGCTATGGGTTGGATGGGTTTAAAGGCATCCCATACCAGCGGGGTGTTGGCCTTGGCAGCTTTTTCCGCTCACTTTTTAGAATGGCCGTCCCTGTTTTGCAATCAATAGGTAAGCGTGTTGGAAAGCATGCTTTGGCAGCAGGTGCAAACATAGCGTCCGATTTGGCTCAAGGAAAACCGCTTTTTGAGTCTACTAAGGAACATTCAAAGCGAGAAGCTGCTCAACTTTTTGATGAAGCCTCTCATGCCCTTCAGCAGCAGCAAGGAGAGGGTCTTGGTTACCGCTCAAAGTCTATAAATACTAATGCAATTGATGCTTTTTCTAAAAACGACAACAAAAATGGCTCTCATAGACGTAAAATCTATCCCAAGTACTAAAACCGAACTAGACCTTTTTACGGTCCCTCCTACCCAAGTAGTTGTGAAGCAAGGCTTCTGGCATGAAATTCAACCTACGCACCCTATCACTAACGAGGGGCCTTATGAATTTAGAATTCCACCCGACCCTCATTATCTTCAGCTGAACAAAAACTACATTTATATGCTATTAAGGATCAAAAAACCAACAGTCGCAGCTGGAGCATCAGTACCCGACTATGCGCCTATCAATCTAATTGGTAAGACTTTCTTCAAGCAGGTGAAATGTTTCCTAGGAGGCCGCTTAATTTTTGATAGCTCTGATAAGTATGCATACAGATCGTACTTTGAAACTGAATTAAATTATGGTTATGATGCAAAGCATTCTCAACTGCAATCTGCACTTTACTTTCACGAAGGAGGAGGCAATGTGGACACAAAAGACAATGAAGCATTTAAAATACGTGCTAAAATGTTTAAAGATGAAAATTTTGTAGAAGTCGCGGCTCCATTGCACATTGACTTGTTCTTGCAAGACAGATTTCTGATTAATTTCACCGATTTTCGCTTAGAATTACATAGAAATAGCGACGCATTTTTACTACAGTGCTTTGAAGACGCTATTTTAGAATTAAAAGTCTCACAAATGAAATTTTTTATTCGAAAAGTTGAGGTTTTAGACACTGTCAATTTAGCACTCGAACAAACAATGCTCTCATATACAGCAAAGTATCCTATTAGGCGCGTGGCTATGACTAACTTACACATTTCAAATCCTGCTAGAGAAACGCCCAATTATACCCTGTTTAATGGTCAGCTACCTAGGCGTATGGTGTTTGCTTGTGTCGATGGCAATGCATATCGAGGCAATTTGGCCAAATCGCCATTTAATTTCAAACCATACTGCATATATGATGTAAAAGTAACGTGTGGCGGCACAACCTACCCCGCTTATCCACTCAACATTGCATTCACACACGATAGGAACTTGCAAGCTTATAATCAGATGTATGATGCACTTGATATAGGACGTGAAGGTAATTTAACTAGCAAAGAAAAATGCTCCGATGGAACAAAAAAGATGAATATACTTGGAATTGTGGATTATTATGGATGTAAAAGGAGGGGACTAGGAAAAATCTACCTAAAAGTCGGAAAATCTGCTAAAAATCACACTTTCTCTAAGCAACGCAAAAAATCGATGTATATTCTGCGGCCAACAGATTAAAATAAATATTCAACCATAACAATGATTGAAACAGCAGCACGTTAGCTATGCAGTAGCTATGGGAAATGATATTAAGTAAACTAACAGTCTTCCAAGCCAATTGAATGAAATAGCAAACATCGAAGACAATTGAAGACATGGTTGGTTAAAAACAGTAGGAAACACGTAAGTTGACTTGAAACAGACTTAATGTAGATACACTAGCATGCCCGAAACGATTGTGTGCACAAATCAATCGGCTCCTGCTTTGCTTGCTATAATGCTCATAAAACAAAACAACTTTAAATACAATACCTCTTAGTTTTCTATCAATCAGGTGCCAGCAATTTAAAAAAGTAACCTTGATAGATTTCGTTTATACACTCTTATCTGAAACTTCGAACATTATTTAAAAAAGACACTTTTTTAGAGGCCGCAGAATATACATCGATTTTTTGCGTTGCTTAGAGAAAGTGTGATTTTTAGCAGATTTTCCGACTTTAGGTAGATTTTTCCTAGTCCCCTCCTTTTACATCCATAATAATCCACAATTCCAAGTATATTCATCTTTTTTGTTCCATCGGAGCATTTTTCTTTGCTAGTACACTACTTTTAATTAGCGTGATTTCAGTACATCAGTCAGTAAACACAATCAGTAACATGCCACAATAATGACAACAGTCCAAGAACGCGGAAAACAATATTGTTCTTAACATCAGCATTATCCTTTTTAAACAAGACAACCTTATTGACACCATCCATTTTCAAATTAAAACTGCATTAAGTTATTTCTTCTTAATGTGCAGTTCACTTATAATCAAGCACAAAAATTTAACCAACGAATACACATTGCAAATCCTCACTCAATCAATACACAAGCACAATGTGTTGTGACTTTTGAAATTGAAAACACCCAATTTTCAATTTTCAAATTGAAAATTGGATCAATTTTCAAATTGAAAATTGGGTCAATTTTCAAATTGAAAATTGGGTGTTTGAATTTGCGATAAAGAAAATAATCAAAAGATAGTCACTTGGTTTATTTAAGCCGAGTAATAAAATAACGACCGTCCACCAATTCCAAACTAAACGCGACTAATCTGATCACTATGAAAAAGTTTTGAAAAATGAGCTTGCTAAGCGAGAGTTGTAAACCAAGAGAAACTTAAAGTTAAAACCTACCATTAAATTATTAAGAGAATTATAAAAGATTTTAAACTTCAAGAAAATGGAAAAGGCGGGATGTTGGTAAATTAGAAGGCAAAGTTTTTCGGCAAAAATTCAAAAACTTCACGCAAATATCAAATGTAAGGAACACTAACGCTTTGATTTGGTAGTAAAATAAATTTGTAGTATAGACTACATATTAACAACAAATGAATAGTGCAAACTTTACACAACTACTAGGTGTAGAGAATACTAACAGTTTACGGCTTATTAATGTACATGATTACAATAAAGCTGTATATCTTTGTCGACTTCTGTGCACAGTAGTGTGATTGCTGGTTCATTTTAAACCACTTTTGCAGGCAATTTACATCAATTAAACGATAGCTCTCCATGTGCAAGATTTTGTGAAACATATTATAAACACGGCTAAGAAAGATTTAACTTTAATGCAACCCATTTAAGACAAAATTACATCTCTTCAATGATCTAAGGACACTTGAACATAATTTTTAAATCACTTTAGATTACTTTTGAGGGTAAACAAACTCACTTAATTGATGTCTCACATATGAATCCTTGAAAATTTCTTGACTTCAGTTACAAAGTCTCTGCAAGTCTATCGAATTAGGGTTAACACGTAACGTAAACTTTACACAAACACATAGCGTAAAGAATATTTTAGTCGGATTCGTAATTTTGATATTGCTCCGATATTTCTTTCAACATTTATGGAAAAATGAGTCTCCATAATGTTTTAAAGACAATAAACATTAGGTTTAAACCACTTTGCAATACTGCTGAGTGTAAGCAAGCGCGCCCAATTGACGTATATATTTCATTCCCTGTAAATTTTTATATCTCAGGAAAAAATTTCGATTTTTGCAATGCTCTAGAACAAAAGCTAACATGCAGTGTAAAAAATTACTCGGATATTATGATCAACATTCATGAAAAAATTATGTCTCAACAATGGTCTGAGGACATATAAACAATGAATGTAAACTACTTTACATCACTGTTGGATGTAAACAAACGCGCCTACGTGACGTCTCACATTTGATCCTTTGAAAACTTCTAGGCTCCAAGAAAAAATTAGGTTTCAGGAATGCTCAAAAACGAAGATAAATATATATGTAGTGTAAACTTCATGTAAACACCTAGTGTAAAGAAGATTTTAGTCAGATTCGTAATTTTGATATTGTTCCGATATTACGATTAATATTTATGAAAAAAATTAAGTCTACATAATGTTCTATGGGCAAACTAACAATTGGTGTAAACTACTTTACAACACCGTAGAGTGTAAACATATGCGCCAGACTGGCATATCAAATTTGATTCCTGGTCCATTTCTAGACTTGATAAACGTGTCCCTGACTCGTAACCGGAGAAGCAGGCAGAAAAAACAAGACAGAAACGCATTTAAAACTCCAAATTTTTGACTTTACACTCGCTAAATATTAATGTATAGACAATTTGCTTTGACATGCACCCGATATAAAGCACTTTATTTTTATTCTATTAGACTTATCCCGACTTCTGGACGGAGAAAGTGGCGAACAAAAAACGCAACAAAAACGTATTTTCCACCATTTAGAACACTGTAAACTTTAAAATTCCGTACCGAACTCCCCATTGAGTTTAAAGAAATTCGGTTTGGTACAATTTGTAGCTTTTAAATCGTAGTACATTCCTGTGTGCCAAAATTCTGTTGCAAAAATTATTTGGCATGATTTATCAATCAAACTTCGGAAAAAACGTGTTTTTTAGCCCATTTTTTACCTCTGATTTCGAACTTTACACCCCAATAAATAACTCAATATTGCGTTTTTTAAATGCGGTTTGCTGCGATGTTTAGCCCCTGTGAGGCACTTTATTAATGCTGTCTTCGATTTGCACTGACTCATAAGCGGAAAAATTTGGCAGAGAAATCTTAGTTAAAATCCATTTTTTTACACCATCCACTAGAGTGTAAACTTTAAACCCCAGGATCTAACTCACCATAGAGCATAGAAGACTTTGCTTATATGCAGAATGTAGCCCTTGATCCGCTCTACATTTCTGTCAGAAAACATTTTAAAAACCTCATAACCGGAGTTAGTATCGGACATAGGAAGGTTGAAAACTCGACCAAAAAGTGCTTTTTCACCCCCAGATTTTCGCACTCTTTACACTGCCGTTCGATAAATAATGCGAATTTCAAAAAACAAAAAAAGTGTCATCTGTAGAATTCATCCCTCTATTATCCTATTCTGTTCAATCCTTCGAGTCATTAATACTCAGTTGTCCACATGCCGCAGTAAAAGGTCCCAAAATTTGTCCTATGTTATAACGTTACACAAAAACTTTACACCTTCTTTACACAGTCAATTTTGAGTTTCAAGAAAAACAAAAAAACACGGGCAGCGAATTTTTTTATTATCTTTCTTTTAAAAAAAACCGCACCTTCCAGAAGTGTCCCGTTATAGCTGTAGGGGGGGTGCCCAGGTGTTGGGGTACCCAAGTATATTATAGGTACGCGCTAACGCGCTACCTATGATTAGCAGAGACGAGTTTAAAACAAGCCACTGCTTCTTTGTGTTTGACCTAACGCCTGACACAGATGATGGAGGGCATTGGGATCTAGTGCATGAAGGAACAACGAGCATAACTGTAAGGTTTGCTGACAATTTGCCTGATTCTGGCGTGAAAATCATTATATATGCCGAATTCGATAACTTAATAATGATTGACAAAAATCGAAACACGTTTCATGACTATAATGCATAAAAAATGAATACCACTGAAATATTCAAAATTCTCCAGCGTTATATTAAAAAGGATATATTTTTAGGTGTTTTTCCAGTAGACCGCCTGCCACCTATTAGAACCTACCCTGCGGCTCTAGTGATTAATTTAGATAGTAGCAATGCACCTGGCTCGCACTGGGTCGCCATATACTTTCAAAGCAATAAACACTGCGACTATTTTGACAGCTATGGGCGAAAACCATTTAACCACTTATTGCATTATATTTCAAATAATGCAATCACATATGCGTACAATAATGCGCAGGTACAGGGGCTCTTTTCAATCAGTTGTGGTCACATGTGTGTATATTTCCTAGTTTGCCGTGCACAAGGTATTTCGTTTAAGAACATTGTTACATCAATGCAACATGAAAAGATCTATAAATACTTCAATAAACTTAAGTTGTAAACATGGATATGAAACAATTTTACCTTACTCTTCCAAGCAATTCACAAGAAACAAATACTGCAGCCACATTTCTTACCAATCTGCCTGGACAAATTGTATTGAATGGTGAGTGGGAGGTTGGTTTAGTAGAAATAATCTATGCAAATACATGGCACGATGTTTCCGAGGAGCAGAATATGATACAATTTTATGATATAAAAAACAATGTGCGACAAAAATTGCTTATTCCTCGAGCAGGATATTTAAATATACATGACCTCATTCAAGCTATGAGAAATGGAATAGAAACGATTAGCTCAATAGATAAATTTGATTACGTGCAATATTTTGGCATAAAGTATGATGAAAATAGAAAATTTTGTCATATGACAATAAATTCTAAATATATTCAAATGTAAAGCTGACAAAGCATTTAATGTACATGCTGGGATTTCTAGAGAGCCAGCTTAGTAATATAGATTATACTGTAAAAAAAGAATTAAACATAGTTGCGCACCATTCGCCTGATATGCTAGGTGGCATGCATAATTTTTACGTGTATTACGATATAGTTGAACCTCAAATAGTTGGGAATACTTTTGCGCCACTTCTGCAAGTCGTAAATATTGAAGGAAAATACCTGGATATTGTAAATCACTCGTACATTAGCCCCCATTATATACCTGTACTCAAGAAAGCATTCAATACTGTTGAAGTGAACATTAAAAACGAATAAGATAAACCTGTTCCCTTCGAATTCGGCAAAACTATCGTTAAACTGCATTTCAGATATCGCCTATAAATATCACCTTTTATCAAATATCGTAAACATGGATCAAGGACAAAAAAATTTACAATCATTTCTTAATGCACCTGCTTCGCCTAGACGATATATCTTCCTCTGCCTTAGGCAGCTACTTTTGGCCCCTGCTCAATGCCGAGTACAAACAAAGTTTAATGCAATACGATGCAGAGGCTTTCAACAACTTTTCTCGCCTCATCAAACAATGTCGCACTCTCCGAGACATACACACTCTAACTAATCTGTGGCAAAATTTCAATGACCGAGCAAAGCAATATTTTGCATACTTTCACGAACGATCAATTGATGAGCACATACTCTGCTACATTGTGCTTAAAAACTAAATATTGCCAAGTGTAAAGTAAATTGGTATACTGTAGGCCGCGTGCTAAAATTCTGCGCATAGCATGCCTCGCCTATATACATCATATCCTGAAAATTTGAACAAAATCCGGCTATTGGTTCTTGATTTACATACGTTCTTATATGCAAAAGTGTAAACTGATGCTGGTATACTGTAGATTGCGCGCTAAAAGTTTGTACATAGGATACCTAACATATACTCAACATACTCTGCAAATTTGAGCCCGATCCGACCGTTGGTTCTTGACTTACTAAAAAATCGATAAAATCAATCAATAATCAAAGTTTCCCGGGAATCTCAATTTCCCAAGGACCCCTGACGGGTCTGGACTGGTCTCCCTCCCCTTCATATCCTTGATCATTGCCTATGCTACAGCATTGCTACCTGGCCCCACCCCAGTTAGCAAGTTTGAGCCCGCACGCCTATGCTTAAGCATAGGCTATGCTATAACATTGGCCCCAGGGAAACACGGTTAACTACTCCCACTTATCCAAGAGACTGAAGTGAATGACCTGATTTATGGAATTTTTTACAAGTTTTTATCAATTAATGCGTGTATAGGGATCAGCAGGAAAACAATGTCCGAAAATACGTTCGTATCGTATTCCTCTTATCGCTCGGCCAACTCGCGCTCTCCTTGACGGCATTGATTTTGGGAATCACGTGTTCAGTGGCGTCGTCGCACTTTGGACCCTATGGATTCTACTGTATCGATCATACGGGAGTTTGGGGCGGAATTATTTCGATTATTGGCGCTTCATTAGGAATCGCAAGTTTGAATGCTACTCAACTCCGCCCTTTTATGATTCCGATTATTTCAATTCTGTCACATTTTAAGAATTACAGAGTTGCAATCTTATATTTATCGTCCCCTAAGATGTTTAACCTTGCTTTCAATTAGGGGCCACTTTAGGAGAACAATTTACGAAATATGCGAAGAATGGGAGTCGGATTTATATATGAACAGCGTTAAATTTGGAAAGGATTGGCGGGATGGAAACAGTCAAAAAAATTCCAAAGCCAAAAAGGTTATAAAAGTTGACGGCAGGCAAGAAATACAATTTTCCGACGTTCGCTATTGAACTCAATTTATTAGCAGTATAGAATTTTCCTTGAAAAAGAAATTTCCAAAAAATCATCATGAGTCCGTGGAGGGTTTTTGAATTTGATAAGGAGTCCAAGCTCCGTCTCGCGTCCACGTTTGGTCGGATCTACAGATGCAATCGTTGTCTAGGGCGCTCGAACCTACGAGATCAGTTGGAGATAAAAGAGCATTTATTTTTTAAGTTCTATAAAGACTAAAATAATCTAAAAGAATAGCATGATTTTCGCAATAATTGCCTTAATTTGCGAATTGTTAGATGATCACTAACACCTTTTCTATGAAAAATCATTTAATCTTTCTGTTCTAATCTTGAATTATTCCGTCATCCAATTCGGTATTTTTTACTTCTGGGTGACTAAATTTGACATGTTTGAATTACTAATCTAAATTATATACATCCACTCGGATTAAGATTGTAATTATTCTAGTGCAAAAACAGAGACCTTAAAAGATAAGACCTACACTATGTTGAAAAAAGACGCTATTTTCTAGCGCTGTTTTACTCATTTCATTAACAAAGATGACTGAATAAAACAGTTAAAACTGTTTCGCTTGATTGAAAATATCCAGGAGTAATAGCTCTTTTGCCTATCATGTTCAAATATGTTCATATGTTGTAAGTTTTTATTCCATAATTTTCAATTTTTTCATAATTTTTCATGATCGTATATTTATATCATGTTCATATCATATTCATCTTAACTTCGAAGCGATACTTATGGACTCCAGATAACCCGCTGCGCATTTGATTTATAAGTTAAGCTGCGAGTGATCCAAAAGACATCCTTTTCTATACATCAATTAGCATACATAAGCAGATTTGCAACAATGCATTAATTACAAAAATATTTTTGAAGCAGACTGGCAGGCTGATGCTGCCGATCGGAATGAAATTAATTAGAAAACTAATTATTTAGTCATAGTGATTCCTGTTGCTAACACTGTTTTTGTACGTGATATTCAGGCAAATTTTTTCTGAACAAACGATCGTGTCTTCTAACGGCTTACTTAGTCATGTCGATAATCACTTCGGTGACGTCTGGAATTTTGCTGATTTTTTCAAGCGCATACACCTCTAATCTCGTCCGTCGATCGGGTTATTATTCCAGCAACAGCGATCTAACTAACATATTGCTCTCTGTGAACGTAATATCAATCGTGGTGGCGGTGTTGTTGCGTAAGGAGCACTATTAGTTTTTCTTACTTATTTTTTAATTTTTTTACCCTTTTACTTTTTTACACGCACATGCTGCTGACAAGTAGGGTAGAAGAATCGATTTTTTTAAATACGTTGGTTCGAGAAAAAGCGACACTAATTTTTATGCCACATCGCAAGAGCTATAAATCGAGTAGGATTTTGTCTCAAAATGCAAAATGATGTCAACATTATATGAACAAAATTTCACAGCATTACTCAAATCTGTGGGTCTAGTGCTGTAAATTTACTGAAAGTAAGTTTTATGAAATTAGCGAATTAAATAGCCAAGGCATTGCTTCCCAAAGACAGTCTGCGTTTAAACCCCGATTACAGAAACACATTAGATAGATATTTTTAAAAATTTTAATCTAGAAAAGAGGGTCAGAGTAAGTGGGCAATATTTTGCTGCGAACAAAAACCATTTTGTTAGATGTTGTATAGTAGGCAAATTACCTATATGTAAAAAAATGAAATAGGTTTAAAAATACATTCGATGCTCAACCAAACAGCTACGCATGAAAGGTATCGGGTTAAAAATCTGCATTTCCATTAAATTTGGTGTATTTAGTAAATTTGCAACTGATTAATCACATGGGTTTAGGTACTATTATTGAATTTTATTTACAGTCTCTGCACAAGATATGAACTAAAATAGATGTGTGGTTTTTTTTAACTTCTCTGTATATTGATGATACAAATTATAATAATTAAAGAGGCTGAATGCATTTGCATTACGTTAAGAAATTAAAATTTCTCAAAAATCTGTTCAATCATATTTTAAGGGAAAAATAAAGTAAACAAATTAAGGTGAAAATGCATTAGATCACATTTGTAAGTTGTGGAAGAACTTTTGATTTGTATCATTTTTTGACTCTTATTTCGCCCTGTATTCACCGAGAAAATTACGATTTTCTTCACAGGTCTTACTATCCCCACCTGGTTGTGCAATTGTGATAGCATAAGGATGAAAAGACAATAATGCTAAGGATTGTAATCATTCAGAACGTTAAAGAACGCAAAAAGTCAGTTGATAGTGGCGAAAAATATCTTATTCCGGCTTAAAGCGTGTTGAGCCGACACAAACACCATTTTCAACGTTCCTTATTAAGGCCTTCTTGTCAATCAGCATCAATACGTCATGATAAAAGAGAATTTATTAAAAATTATATTTTAAGGGTGTATTTTTCAACTTTTAGTCTTCGAACCACACATGGGCGTGAAAAAGGACCAGTAGATCCCTAATAATTGAATTTTGTAACTTTTTCGTGATTTGGTCCTATCGGATTCCCTGAATTTGATTGACCCATATATGTACGGTCCAAAACCCCCAACCCTTAATGCTCGATTAAGGATCCTTCGACCCTCAAACTCGCATGCTCGTGCACAACTGTGACGGTCCTCAAATATACATAATATTGGAAATTGTCATTAAAGTTAATGATATACATAAATTATAATAATTAATGAATAATTAATAATGACACGAATAATCCATGATATAGATTCAAATACTTATTGTTTGCAATATGTAGTAATCACAAGCATACTCGGATCATCCTTCGCCTGTTGCACATTTCCCTGCTGCACCAGCGACGGTCAAGGTGCAGTACGAATTATTTACGTTCAAAAATCTCCTCAGGCTGAAGGGGCCTCTGAATCTCCGAAAATGGCGGATTTCATGCGAAGAATTTAAGGGACGGCTACGAAATAATGATGCTTTTTTTATCTGTTTCATTTTAATCGCAAAATGTTATACCCGTACTTCATATGTATAGGTACCACATAGTAAGCATTTTTACTCCGACTTATTCGCATGCAATTTCTATTGCTACGTTGATTTCAAGAAGCATTTTTTGTAAGCCATTACGTTCTGTTGTAATAAAACCCATTATTGTTATACGCTTTGTTGCTTAGAGTCTTCTTCATACATAGCTGTTGAAGTCAAAAAGCTAAAAATTCGAAATTTGCTGAAGTCAATTTTAAATTTTAAATCAACATTAGTAATGCTTAATTTGCTAAATACAAATTACTCATTTTTTAAAAATTATAGATCTTTGGAATGCCCAATTTGAAGAGGTAATGGCAGTACTTCATAAGATGTAAGAGGTAATGAATCATTATAATCCGGTTCGTTAATAGATCACAGAGTACACAAAGATAATAACCCGTCTCTCACGGCCAGCACATGCAACGGGCTTACACAAATGGTTTAGGCGGAGTGTGAAAGGTCCAGGAGGGATTGATTATGAAAAAATAGGGGAAAACAATTAAAAATACTCATTTTTGGCCAAATCTGACACTTTTTAATACTTTTGAGAACTGCCTCTATTTCCAAAAAGAATGATATTCGTAAGATAACAAGTTAATTTTGAACAATTTACGTTGGCATCAAAGAGAATCAACAACAAATCAGCACTCAGCACATGACCATATGTTATTGATGACGGATCGCAGCTGATTTGTGTCTCTTCAAAGGTTATTAAATATTGTTTATTGTTTGTTTAACATTGTTATTTATTTCGAATAACTATAAGATTGTTTTTCGATATGACTTTCAGTCAACATTTTTATTCCGTTTTCTATTTGTTTATTTTGAATTATTTTTTATTTATTTTATAATTGTATAATTAATAGGGACAGTTTTGGCGAATATATAGAAAATATAGATGAAATAAATCTGGGTGAAATGAATGGAGATATTATTATTACTTCTGTTTGTTTGTTTTTTTTAAATTTAGCAGACAGCCTGTACTATAATTTCAAAGCATGGAAACTCTGACGGTATGCAACCGAAAATTTTTAAAGTGCCTTTTCGGGCTCAAAAATGATATATACGGGTCACAAAACATCGTTGTTTGCCGTTTCTGACCATGCTCTTTTCCTAGATGATAAGAACAAATGAAGTTTGAAGAAATATTCAACAACATTCAACAATTTATAGTCAATAAATGGCTGTTTGGCGCCAAAAAAATTAGTTTTTTAGAGCTAAAAGATCGCTAAAAACGCTAAGAGGATATTTCCTTAAATTTTTTCCGACAAAACAATTCCAAATAAGTCCAACTACACGAAAATCTAATTTTTACAGAAGCATTTGGAACATCTTAAATACATCAATTATGAACCTAATTCTGGGATCCTACGGGGTCAAATAGCCAAAAAAAACACAAAAATTCAATTCTGTGGGTTTGTCGATTTATGAGTGTCTTTCGGATTCTAAGCAGTCCAACCCCTTAGACGCCACACTCCCATGTGTGCCTAACGAGTACGTTTTGCTCCAATAAGGTGATCTTGAGCTTTTCTATGTATCTATGCATCACTGGTCCCTCAGACCAACAACGAAAATCTAATGCTGACTAAATCTTTGTTGTTATATGACTTATTCTGATTACTGATACGGATTTTTAACGAGAGTTTAATTGGCAATCCTCGGCATTACATTCAAATCCAGATACAACTGCTGTTGAATTGTGATCTCAAGAGCTCAACATAAAAAGAAAAACCAGTTTCCTTTTGAATGATTTGGCTATATGTTAACTTTAACTGCTAAGTTAACACACGACGGAGGCTTAAGTACGTGGAAAACTTGATTTGAATACGATTTTTCGTGTTACTGGACAACGTGGGCAACATTGATAAACATAAATACGTATGCATACACCTTTTTTGCGCAATAAATCGTCACCGCAACTTTTCCTTTTTAAATCAGATAATAGTCTAAATCGATTTTTTCAATGAATCCGTTTGATATATCTAATTAAATTAATCAAATTTTAAATCAAATTTATTTCAAGATGTATCCCCGGCTGTCAAGTCGCACTGATGATGACCAAAGCAGGAACCGGTCCGTGGATCCGACCGCTGACCAAAGATATTTGACGCGAATCAAGAAAGTGTACAAACTTATGTTTATTTTAGCACTGGTCCAAATCGTTTTAGGCACATTGCTTATTCTTTTGGGCATCGCTTGCTTGGCCATAGGATGGTTTGAACCGCCGTACAGATTCTATTGCATCGACTGTTCGGGTATTTGGTCGGGGTTGATGACTATTTTGTCTGGTTCGTTGTGCATAATAGCAACAAAGTAATTTTGTTTATAATCAAATTTTAAGATAACGTTAATATTGAAAAATTTATAATTTATTCTAATTCCGAAATAATTCGAAATAATTTTTGACAAAATAATTTCGTATTCTATCAGTTCTTTTGATAGTATTTCTCAAAAAAACACATTTGCAAAAATTTTTCTCGCATGGAGCGATCTGGCAGACTGCCAGAATCAAGTTTTTTAGCAATTTGTCTTGCGATTTTGCCCCATTAGACCCCTAGAATTTGTTAGTCGCTCGTGTATGCATCTGAGTTGACATATCGAAACACGATAATTGAGCAGTAAATTTACAAGTTCCGTGAAAGGTTGGCGATATCCAAAAATTTTCAGAAAAATGAAAATCCGTAATCTGTGCGCATCACACCGCTATTTTGGAGTTTTCCGACATGTAATTTTTGTTGGAATTATTTCCGTTGCAGCAATTTTTATTAAAAGTTTAGAACGTATGGTTTAAAAGAGTTTATTTGGCCATCGAAAATACAGCGATACACGTTTTGATCGAGTCATTGCTTTCAGAAAGAAGAAAGAAAACATTTTGCGGGAAAATAAAAAAAATGAGGCGACAAAATGAAACGAAAAATAAAATATAACGATACAAAGAAAATAAGAAGAAAATCAATCCAAACTCATGAAATCGATATAAATCTGGTAATTTTATCGCAGCTTCCAATCTAAATCCCAGGCCGGTCGTACACTTACTCGCACACGGGCAGCGTCTAAACATTGAAAGAATCCATAATTTTTTATATAGGTCAAAAAGTGCTCAAAAATTGATGACTGGTGCAAAAAACGCAACTTTTTAATGTGTCTCATCAAATTCTATTCATTGATACAAAAATCACAAAAAAAGTAAAACATTCAAAAATTTAACCCTGCGAGGATCTGTCGAATTATGGCAGTCCAGACCATCATGGATGGCATACAGCAACCAAATGCCGTGGGTTTGATGGCACAAACTCGCTGAATATAGCACCAAAAATTCAATTCTGAGGGATGTTTCAATTTTTGAGGGATCTTACATATTCTTGGGTCCAAGTCTCCACAACTTGCCCCACCCCCCCCTCCCAAACGCCCATGTGTGGTTTCGACCCTCCAGACCATAAATAGACAGCAGCAAAATCCCCAAAAAATAGCACCTAAAATACAATTCTGAGGGTGTATTGATTTTGAAGATCTTTCATATTCTTGAGGACAAAGCCTAGACCCCCTCAGCGCCCATGCATGGTCCAGACTCCAGACGCCCATGCTCATATATTGTCAGACTATGCACGTTTGTCCATTCTTAGTTTAACCGACTCGATGTCACAATTTTTATCTTTGTGCAGCAACGAATAATTAGTGCTGCTATTCTTCAATTTTTATGTGTTTTTAAATTCATTACTTGTTGTAGAACTGCTCGACATCACGAAATATGCCAACAATGCTCTATCGTCACTCATCTCGTTTTATCGATTTTATGCGTTTTGGGGTCACTTTGCTTAACGTGCTTATCCGTTTTCTATGTCGTTTCGTCAGCAGCTAATTTGACCATTGGGGGCCAACGAACTGTCCCTTATTCGGCCACCGCTGCAATGCTGTCCATCAATTGTTTTTTGCTTATTCTGGCCTTAATTAATGGTATGCGTCATGTCATTTCATTCTGATATTGCTGAAAAAATAATAAATATGTAAATTATTTTTCTATTTATTGTATTATTATTATTATTGCTTCTAATCTTTTTATTATTTTTAAACTTGGTTGACATTTTTAAACATGAGATTCCTAGCGGTGTGAAAGCGAAAAATTTTTGAAATGCCTTCTTTGGGCTCAGAAACTAAGCTTGGAATTTCCAAGTCGCATGAAATGTAAAACTGGAAAAATTTTCCGAGGAAAATGCGGCAAAAAAGGCCAAAAATAGACGAAAAACGACAATTTTTCTTTAAAAGTGCTTGAAATTTACCAGAAACATCTTATGTGTACACCATTGACAGAACTGAGAACTGGGGTCGAAAACCTCCCCGCTCCTGTATGTATCATGGATAGAACCGCTGAATGATAGGCACGCGTAATAAATGAACAGGTACATTTTTATGTCAGTAATGTCAGTAGTTGCTGACAAGAATCTGTTTTTTATGTCAATAAATGTTGATGAACAATTAGCAGAAATTCGTCGATAATTTCTATTAATTTGATGCACATGACACTTATTAAAATAGCATACTAGTTACAGTGGCGGATCCAGGATTTTTTGACAGGTAGGGGCGGAACACCAAATTTTCCTTATAGTAAAAATTGTCTAAAAAATTCCGTGCGTTGTGCTTAGAGTAGCGTTTTTGCTGTCTTTTGATAGTCATTTGTGATTCGAATAAAAAGGAAAAATTTTTGAAATTTTTCAGCGAAAAACGCGCAAGATTAGTGTAAAAATCGGCACAAAGCGCCGAAAAATACTCAGGAAATCATTTCAAGAACTAAAAATCATTGTTCTGTGTTCAAACTACTCTCCTGACATAATAATTTGGTTTTTAGAACGCCGAGAAAGCCGGTATTTTTTTTTAAATCATGAAAAAAAAGGCTGAAAATCATCAAAAAATACACATTATTCTCAATTGTGCCCAACTAATTTTTGAAGACAAGGAGCGGCCCCGCACTATATCCGCCTTTGTGGTATGCGAGATGAGGTGACCTTTCACTAAACAATGAACTGCAGGGACGTTTCTAAGATTGTCATTTAGAAAAATCGCGAATCCGGGCGAACCCCAAAATCCATTCGAGATCATTTATTGTCTGTACCAGCCATGCACGGAGGAAATTCGTGGGGTGTGAGCTACATAAAATGGGAAAACGGGAAGTTTCCTATGAGAAATAAAGCAAAAAGAAGACAAAGATTGATGAAAATAAAAAATTTTGGGCTCACTGAAATGAGTTATTCGATGGTGAGCAGGTTCATCAGCTTTGACCGACTGTCACACTGTAGGCATGTTATAACATGAAACATAAATTAATTTTTGAGCAAGCTGAATGAATTGTGATCATTTATTCTATTTATTTTATTAACAAATACCAGCTGATCAAAAGTTATGCTCATAAATGTACTCAAATTCTCAAATTGTGTAAAAACGACGTGAACCTTTGACGCCAATGTCCTTACTAGAACAAAATTTGCTCAATGCTGACTTTCTTTCCTTTCTCAAACGCAGTTGGTCCTGGACATTTCTTCGATTCGCTATTTTTATGAGTTAAGCAAGCATAAGGGGGAATAAAATAAAGTATTGCTAATAATAAAATCACAGTCGGAAAATTAATGTTTTTCTTTAATATAATGCTGAAGCTTGTATCTGATCCGATTTTTATCAAAAAAAGTCATTTTTAAAATGAGTTATTCCACAATTATTTAAAGTTACCTGACAAGTACAAAAGCAATTCATAGAAATGCAATTCGAAACGCTGGTAAAAACAAAATAAAAAACGAAATGAATGAAACAAAACGAAATGATCAAGGAAGTCGTAAAATTGAAATGATTTTGGGCAGCCAGCCACAGAAGCAGAATCTTGTTGCTGCAATTCTATATAAAATGTAAAAAAATTTATTAAAAAAATATTTGAATTATTTTCATGTTCTTTTTGAGTACTAGCTTGCATTAATACTTAATACTTATTTCAATATCTTTTACACAAATGATCCATCTTTTTAATTTAATATCATTTTTCCTTTCTTTTAAACAATAAATAGAAACAATATTGTCATTCTGCACAGATTTCTTGTGTTTTTATTCAGGGATTCTCAGTCTAATAACCGCATCGTTAGCATGTTGTACGTTTACGTGTTGTCAAAAGCAAGAGCTGACGAAAATTATTTACGTCAATCAGGCGACTAGACGTCAAAGTTCAGTCGTCGAAACAACAAAGTCGAGTGGCAGATGAACAATGCTAAAAATTACCTTTGGGTCCTATATGAATTCACAAAGGTTAAATAAAAGGTCAAATATGGTTTTATGACCAAAATCTAATTTTTTTTAGCGGTTTTTTTCATCTAATTCGATCAAAAAAATCGTTAGGAGCGAAAATGTAAAAACAACAATTTGCCTAGTCCGAGCCCAGCTCTTTTGAATATACTAGGAAGTAGTACAGATTCGCCAAAGCCTATCATGTGAATTCCTGTAGTTCCTTCCCGCCTTAATAATATTCCCTAGCATTAGCATTTTTGTTCGTTGGCTTAAAACAACGTAGTTATGAATTTTTTTAAATTTGAAATCTAACAGAGGAGATCGACAACATTTGGGGATCAGCAATCATCCGGGGATTAAAACCACCCTGAAATTCCCCCGACCCCTATAAAACATCAATGATAGTTGTTCCCACTTTTATACATATGTTCATAATTATTAATTCTATTTTTACGGCAGGATCTACCATTTGTCATGACATTATGAATGTTCAACGAATATTTCTCGTATTCCGATCCGTCGTATAACATATGTATGCTATGCTCTTGTTTTGTTTGGATTGATTTCATAAAATAGTGTAATATCAGGACATAGAATGTTTATATCAAAAATTGGCCATGTTAGATATTCTGTTCAAAAGAGCATACACGTGTGCATGAGAGAGGCTTGGCGGTCGGATATCACAAAATTAAGAAATTTTGTTTAGTTTATTACTCAACTTTGTCATAAAGGATCGAAGAGATAGGAGAGATCGACAATGGTGTTCTTTTCGCTTAGTCACCAATTTTCGGGCTCCCGTTAGATCTAAATCGTTGGATCACCGGAATCTCGGTGATACGATGGAGGACAGGACATTGAATTGCCTCCTCGTGTAAGGCTTTTGGCTATCACACATGGGCGTGGAACTTTTGTACGTGTGGAACCATTCCCCTAAAATCCGCCCACCCTCATTAAAAAATTACCTCATCCCTAAAATTGAATTTTTGGGACTATTTTTGACGATTTTGCCCCTAGAATACAAAAAATTTTATATTTTCTCCTGATCGTCTTGTAAAGAAATGCAATTGGGTATTCATACTTGTATATTTCCTGCCTTTGAATTAGGTGCATTATTCCACTTGATATTTACTCGTATCTATTTGCTGTGGAAATGTCAGACCAACCACACGTGAATAGATTCCTAAAAGAGAATGATGAGTTTCTCAAGAAACTAATGTGAAATTGAGGAAAAATTGCATAAAAAATATTTTACTACTGAATTACTTAGAATCGTCTTCTGTTATTTCAACCGTGGACCGGTTCTTAATCATTTTAACATTCACCTACAAAAAAATACAAAACAGGACGCGTTATGTAGTCAGTCAGGAGGTTCAGAGTGCACGTGGGGGTTGGGAGAGTCTAGACAACCAGATTATAAAAATTGGAAAATTTCGAGAAAAAAATGAGGCAAAATGGAGGCCGGAAAGGAATGAAAATTGAAATTCAAAAGTGCTTGAGATCGACCAGAAACTGTAAACTGTAGAATGGCGTACGCTGGTCATTTTTGCCCAAAAAGAGCTAATTTCTGCCCCCTTCCCTCAGGCCGGTTA
>JAVLUZ010000141.1:2924318-3054339 GCA_036768485.1 Mermis nigrescens | reverse complement strand
AATTTCTGCTGGGACAATGGGACTCGTAGCCGGAGTTGTTGGCAAACCAAATGCAGGCCGAAATGTGTGTTTTTACCCTCAGATTCTTTACACTCTTACACTGCCACTTTGAAAATAGGTAACTTTTCAAAACAATAAAAAATAGTATCGAGCTTACTCAATTTGCTACAATTTAAAAAAAACCAGGGCAAACAGAATGCAAAACTGAGTTAGAAAAGTCGTGTGACCGACCAAAATTAAAAAAACTATATGTTATAACGTTACAGTAAAACTTTACACGCTCTTTACATATTTCGTATTGATTTAAAACAACAAGAAAACACCGGAAGCGAATTTTTTATTATCTATCTTTTAAGAAACCGCAAAATACAGAAGTATCCGGTTATAGCTGTAGGGGGTGGACATAAAATTCGCACCTCGCTGTGATAAAGATATAAGAAAAAAGACAAGTATATTATAGGTATGCGCTAACGCGCTACCTATGATATTCCGATGTGCAGTAAAGAGCAGTCTTTGGTGCAATTTTTTGTGCTTGCAGAGGCAATTGTAAATAATTAGCAATAATTGCTAGGTATGTCACGGGTAGTGATTTTCGTTTTATCTGGTTTCAAGTAGCCAATTTTGTTCATTCGGGTCCGGGTTCGGTACGCAATGAACAATGAAAACTTTAGTCCGGAAAGTCATGGCATTCATTATGCTTTATGTCTTTAACTTCTTCAAGTATAATAAAGTGTACTTATTGAAGCGTTATTTCCATGCCGTCCACGGACCAGTCAAGACCTGTATTCGATATTATTGCTATTATTGATCCCTTATCGGCGGACGCTCAACGCTTAATACCTTGGCTTCAAGTAAGTTTTTCAATAGATTTATAATCACTAAATATTATATACATAAATCCCGAAATACTAAAGCATAAAAATTCTTTATTTTTCAGAAGTCTTTCTTACAACATAATCTTGTGACAATGAAGCCAATTATTTACATAATTCTTACTGAAATTTCGCTATTCTTTCTTAGTTGAATTCTTCTGTAACTTTGTGCGTTTATCATTAGACGATGGTCTTAAATAATATCGTTCGTAAGGAATGTTAAAATGTGTTTGGCAGATTCTAAAATATAATTTATTTTTACCCCTAAGTCTAAAATAGCATTTTAATGACTGAATATATAGTCTTAGAGCGTTTCAAATAGTCAAAACATCAGCGTGTCATAGTCTCTCAAAATTTGCTATTTCATGGATTCCTCCCAGCCTTTAGTCTAATAATTCTGTGCCAGTATGTAAACGATAATAGATTATGTACATAGATACCACGTATTTCAGCTGTCACTCTTCCTGCTGTTTCCTTTTATAATATGTTTTTAATATTTTTATTATTCAGTCGGGAACGAATTAAGATTGTTTTTCAATCTAATCAGTTTTTCTTTAGATCCTTCCATCCATAGTGAATGCTGATCTAAAGATAATGTTGAACTGTAAACCAAAATTATCGGAAATGCCGTTGAAGAACTTTTACCGATACGTTATACAACCGGAATTAACATTTCTGGCCGATGGAGCTCTGAAAATGGCTCCTTATGCGCGCTTTTCGTCTTTGCCTCGTAAACAGCTCTTAACGTTGAATATCATTGCTCCTGATTCATGGATGGTGGAATCCAAGAAAGGCGTACACGATTTGGACAATATTAAACTAGATGATGTAGGCTGTTTTTAGCACTTGTCTTATTACTTGTATGCACACTTGGGTAAAAGCCAAAGCTTCAGCCCGCCCTAATATGGGGTCCTCAAGGATTGATGGGTTACATAGTTGGGCTGATAAAGAGTTAAAAAGGACAGCTGTGCATGCGATAAAAGGATCGCAGCATGACCTATTTACACAGCTCAGCATATAGGTATTCCGGGCGGGGGTGGGGGTGAAGCCTATAGAAATTTTCCTTAAAATGCCTTTTCTGGGCTCAAAAACGACGGATACGCGTCAAAGACAGAATTTATTTGGAGTTTGTGACGATGCGCTTCCATCCTAGACGACAAAAACTTAAAATTAACTAAAATTGAATACAAAATGCATAGTCAAAAATGGATGTTTTGAAAAAATTATCACTTTTGAGCTAAAACATAGCTAAAACGCTTAAACCTGGGCGTTTAATACGATTTCTTTTATAAATCTGAATTTTGGGGTAATAATATTTTTGTGGGAGTTACTTAATGTAAACATTATGTAAATTCAAATAATTTAATTTCTGTGATTTTTATCTTCTTCGGGTCCTCAGCGTACGTGGGCAGCGCTAAAATTCTGGGGAGGGGGTGCAAGATTTTTCAAAGGTCAAAAAAATGGCCTTAAAAATGGTGATACGGCAAAAAAACACCATTTTTCAACGTTTCTCATCGAGCACTATCCATTGGCATCAAAAATTGTGAAAAAACGAAAAAAATTTATTGAATTCTGGGGGAAGTTGCATAACCCAAACCCCCCACGCTCAGGTGTGGTCCTTAGTAGCAGTCGTGCTAAATTTATTTGCGGACATGCTTGACTGTGGTTGAACGTACAAACTTAGGTATTCGTATTCACGTGAACTTGCATGCATACATTTGACCATCGTTTTGTTAATAATCTGTGATCTTTTGCACTTTTGTCACATTACTGCAGTCGGGCTGTTTTAAGGTTGATGGCGACGTTGTTGCATTATTTGAATTAGAATATTTGCTTCTAGAGGGGCATTGCTATGATGACGTCACAGGAACTCCGCCGAGGGGCCTGCAGTTTAATCTTGGCACGGAACACAGGCCTGTTATATTTGATACGATTGTTATGGCTAATCTGGTACTTTTTTAAGTTTTAAAACTTGCTGATCTCTCTTATATTTGGCAAGTGAACATTGCCGCTTATGTATTTCGTGAGTTTAGTCGTTGCAAAATAAATTCTAAAAAACTACTGTTGGGTCTAATCTTTGTTGTTAGAATAACATTACGACGAGAACTAGGTAACTCAGTAGAGTACGCGAAATTTATGTGCGGGCGATTAAATTAGCTGTTTATTGCGTAATACTTTCTGGAATTCACATATGTAGTTTTGTGTTTTTTGTCTTTCAACGAAAGAATCGGTTTGACATCGATCAGTTTCGCCCAATCTGTAGTACTTCGTTTTTATATTCTAGGGTTACTTCCAACTCAAAGCATATCCTGGTGCTTTCAACTTGCGTCTGAGAGAAGGACGATCGTCAGAACTCTATGATATAACTAGGTGATGTACATACACGCACAGTACGATATTTAATGATAGTGCTAGTGTGATATTTTTGCCATGTACATTAATGTAACAGATGAGTTGAGATGCTCCTAACCAAAATCGGCCGTCCTTTCATTCCCAAAGTAGAGACTTTTTACCTCCGCCGACTTTCGGACGAAATCATGCGTTTCAGACCATTTTAGGTACCTTTTTTTGCCATTTTTGGTCGGGAGTAGAAGGTCATTTCTTCTAAAAATGGCCGGCTACCAACTATGCACATTGCACAGTATGTAAATTTGGGGGAATGAAGTTTTGAAGTGCCTTTTTTGGGCTCAAAAAACAAACAAAAACATCAGTTTTTGGCGTTTCTGACGCTGTTCTTCCTTGTTAAAACGTAAAAGCATGAAAAAATCAGAAAAAAATCAAATAAATTCGAATAATCTGAACAATATTTAATCAAAAAATGAATATATGACTCTAAGCGCCAAAAGTTTAACACTTTTGAGCAAGCAGGTAACCGAAAACGCTTAAAACATCGCCTTTTTAGGACTTTTTTGAAAAATTGTAAATTTTAGGGGGTTTAAAAGAATGGGGGATTTTTCCTGTGGGTGAAAGAAAACCTCCTCTCAAGATCAATCATGCCGATCCTGCATACCATCCCATCCAAAAATTTGGGCCGTTGCTTGCATGACTTAGAAAATTTGATTCATGCACTATTACAAATACAAAAAATACGTACTCTGTTTCGTGCGAAGTTGGACTTTAGTCGTTTTTAAAACTTTTGTTCTGTCTTTACTATTTATTCCTGAAATGAGGCTAGTAACTAGATTAACCGTGCTGTATAACTGTGGCTGAAAGTTTTAACTCGACAGTATTCAACAATGATTGTTGTTAGATGCTGACTTGTTGGCTTGATTGATTGAAATAAGTGTGAATTATATCAGTTTTAATGTCTCACACGAGTAAAATGCGCTTAGTTCGTCGACATCTATGTACATTTAATAAAACATACATGGGTACGCTCATTTCAGGGTCAAATGACTCCTGTAACCTGCGGTGTCGGTCTTGACTATAGATGCAGAGTATGGTCGACCTGGAGGGGGAAGCGGCGGAAAATTGAGCTTTTTTCGGGTCAAAATGACCTCAAAAACTAGTATAAATGCTAAAATAGCGTTAAAACTACGTTATTCCACAGTTTCTGGTCAATTTCAAACACTTTTGAAGAGAATTTTCAATTTTTGAGCCTTCATTTTGCATCATTTCCCTCAGGAAAATTTTCAAAACTCTTGCGGGTTGGTCCGATTTCCCCTGCGGAGTCGCGGGGTTGCTCAGCCGCCAGGGTCAAGTTACTTGACCCTGAATGAACCCTGTGCTCATGTATGTAACAAAATAAATGTGTTACTGATAAAATCACCTGAGAGCTTCCGTTTACAATCAGCTTGTTTAGCTAACTTATTTCAATCAGTCAATGCTATAAGTTTGCATCTAACAATATTAAAAGTTTGAGTCTCCGGTGCCGGGTCAATCCGGTACAGTTCTAGACCAAACCGCCACATCCATTTTGGTGGCGTGTGCATGAATTTTCATTATGCGTATGCGGAATTATATCATTAAAAATGGCTGTAACATTCTCTCTCTCTACATGAGTAATGAAAGAGATTTTGTTTTAATTTTAAGATTCGGTTTGATTGCAGACCTGTGTGTGAGTTGTTTGAAAGTCTGATTTTTTTGACACCAGCCGTCACCAAAATAAATTGGTATGAGTAAGGTGTACAGAAAACTATCGATATTCAGTAATGTAAACATGCTTTACATTAAAAAATAGTCTCTAAATTAACTTGTTTATTTGCGCTAAGTTTACGGGAAAAGAAGCTGTTTGTGACAGGAGAAATTATTACACATGTGTACGAAAATGGCCAATTTCTTTGCCTTGTATTCATTCTAGTTGAATATATCATCAATGAGGGAAGGAGGTTAGTTTAATCATTGCCCTTACGTTAAACCTTGGGTTTTGCTTTTCAATTCAATTTTGATGGCCCTAACATTGTTAAATATTTATGGAAAGTGTGAACCACATTATTTGGACGGAAAAATGCATTTTTCAGTCACGAAAATACAGATTCGCCTGCACGGGACTTTAAGGACGTTACGGTACTAATGAACAGCTTTAGTGGAAGGACAGTCCGAATAAGGGTAATAGAATAGTTTTGTTATTCAGTCCGGTGTTCAACATTTGTATGTTTTACTTACATACAGATTCTATTAGACTGATCGTACCAAAGTTGCATGCATATGCACATTTTTAAAACTTTTTGTTATTTAACATCTTGCCAAGTGAAAACACAATTCTTCTTATCTCACGTGCGCATCGTATGTGAATGAACAGTTGCCAAATATACCTTATTTATATAAGGCCATAAGAATTGAAATAAGAAAAAACATTATCGCGATCACTTGCAATAACCGTTCTGTTAACGCTAAAAGCGTCTAAAATTACGTCACAGCATTACTAAAAGGATGAAGCTTTTCTTGATTCTATGTGCAGCATTAAATAATCTTAAACTTTTTGTAGAAATGCCAAAAATATTCGAAATATACGCAAAAAGGCACACAAAGTGCAGTCTCACTATATACATGAGAAAGTATTTTACCTTGGTTATATCTTGTTATCTGGTAGACGGAAAAAGTATTTCGTGCTTGAGAAGTTTCTCATTTCATTCCGACGCTTATCCTGTTTGGCAGATGAAACTGCATATTCTGCTGTCGCGTATACGAGTATATATTTTATTCACTGTATATGTATAATGCTTCTAAGAAGGATGTACATAGTTTCACAAAATGTAAGTTCATTTTAATACTGCCAGTTTAATTGATCGAATTTTCTAAAGACTCATTAAACTTTAGCTTTTTTCTTATCAATACCTGTGTATAATGCATTATTCAAGAGCAGTGGCGTAGCTGGGGGGCTGGGAGGGACTAGTCCCCCTAAAATTTTGGGAGTACGAGAATTTTTCACAGGGCTCTCCCAGAGAAAAATGAAAAAATCTTAAAGCTCATCAAAAAGATAGCTTGAATAGATTTTAGCCCACTTTGAAGCAATAAGCATAAAATTTTCGGGACATGTAGCATATTTTTTATATTTTTTATATAATTCGAATGAAGTTTAATTTTTTTAAATTTTTTCGATGCATAGATCTCGTTTTGAAAAGCTCAAAAACACCATTATTTTTGTCTGTCTACGAGTAGTTGCTGAGATATTCGACTTCAAAATTTTCGTCCCTCCATATTCAGAAGGCCAGCTACGCCCCTCTTCAAGAGAAATTTTATCTTTAAGGTGACTAAAAAGCCGGATAAATTAAACGAACACCTTTTAATTGATCAAAAAGACGTTGAGGAACAATCAGTCTGGCAATCGCTGGCGAAGTAATCTTAATCTTCTTTTAGTGCCAGAGCAAGGGGACCGGATGTACAATAATTTCGTGCGAACCTTAATCTAGAATTTTTCTAATCGCCAAATTCGGCCAGAAAGCCGTGTTTTACCTGCTGTCGTTTGCCAAATCAAATACATTGCAACTTTTCATAAATTCGTGGAAATATTCGTGAAAAGGCCTAAAACACGTTGTTTTTATTAGGAAAATGTTTAAGACAAAGTTAAGGCAGTGCAAAAAATGATGATTTCATGTTACTATCGTCTTATAATACTTAATAGTCACCGTACGTTTTCGTATTTCAGCTGATGGAAGGTCAAAAGCTACATAATGTATGAATCGCTAAAAACCAGCGTGTTTCACTTTATGGTTTGAAAATGTTCCTATATCACTAGTTTCTATTCTATCTTCATTCCAGTCTTATTATAGTTTGTCATAGCATCCTTACTTTTTAACGAGTTTTTTCCAATTAATCTGCAGGTTCATTTTCTTTTAATTTTGTAGTAAAATAACCGGACAACGTGAAGAAGAGAAAGCTGATGTCATCAATATATTCTCCTTAGCGTCTGGCCATCTATACGAAAGGTTTTTGAGGTAAATTTTTTAAAATTTTATGTTTGTATTGCTTTGAGTGTTTGGTTTTCGAATTTGAACTTTTTATGAAGATTTAGGATATTTATTGAATCTAAACTATCAAAAATAAAATTTGATGGGTAACCTCATGCAACTTGAAATATTTATATTCTTGTAGTGTCTTAAATTTTTTGAATGTTATTTTAAAGTGTGATTGCATTCAATAATTTTATAATATTGTATGATAATGACAAAAAATTCGTGCAATAGGTCGGCATAAAATTATTAAATTTCGCTGCTTATGAGGTGAAATAATTGATAATTTTTCTCATACATTCAGCAGGTCCTTGCCTTAATTAAAAAAAGATTAAAAGTGCTCTTATCTCCAAGTCATACGACCATACATGTAAAGGCTGGAAAATTTGGTTAGGAGGCCCGACCATTTTTAGAAGATGGGGAGATGTGTAAAGGACCCCCTATTTTTGGTCAAAAACAGCCCGAAAACACCTAAAAACAGCCAAAAACTGTCAATTTTTACTGAATCGAGGGGGAGTACAAAATTTTCTGGCTTTGGCGGGATGGGGAGATGTTCAAATTGAGTGCGGGATCCCTTCAACCCTCCTGTTACATGCATACACACCCCTTCCAAATGATTTTATAACAAGTCGTGAGTGTGAATTCTCTATTTCTGTATACTCATTAATCTATTTTTGATTCCGATTCAGGATTATGATGATGAGCGTTATGAAACATGCGAAATTGCCTGTCAAGTTTTGGTTGTTGAAAAATTACTTGTCACCTGATTTCAAGGTAAGACTGCTTTAGAGATTTATGGGATTTTGCAATGCAAACGTTCAAACAAAAATTTATCATCATGACTAAAGCCAGTTATGGCTTATTTACTTGCTATTCAGTGTATCAGAGTCTTTGAACTGGGATTGAGAAAGGCACTTTAATTTTAATTTTTTATATAAATTTTTTAAATTTAACTTCAATGTTTTTAATGAGGAATAATTGTTCACGTTTTGCTTTCAGTCAAAAATCGGTTTTTTTGTTTTTCAGGTAAAATTTACGTAGTCTTGCTCGTAATTCAGCACTCTGTGATATTCAAGTGGGATTCCTGCGATAGCTAAATACCTAACTTATCATACCTACAACAGTTTTTGTCGTGTCTGCTTATACATATGCATGTATGTATATATTGTACGTGTATGTACGTACAAATGCTTTGTTCATGCTTTGAATTTTGTGCAAGCTGTGAGTAGATCTAACAGTTAGATATTATTACAACATAAATACGTGAATAACTTGAAAGTTTCAAAGGGCTTAATCGGCTATTCTTGAGAATATGTCCATACAGGCCCGCAACCAGGATTTTTTTTCGAATGGGGCTCGAAATTTCTGAAGTCAAATATCTCGAGAACTGTAAGGCGCTTTGCGAAAATAAAGGCGTTTTTGGAAGTTTCTCGACGGGCTCTATGCAACGGTAAAGAAATAATTTTAAAAAAGCTTTTTGATAGCTTCGGATATAAAAGCTATACATACTCTGCAAGACTGAATTTCATTGTTTAGTGCAAGCACATATGTATGTATTTGAAGTGTTTAAAACGCGCGTTTGTGTGGATAAATATAGATATTAAGTATAATATTCGGCGCGGAGCGCCGAAAACTTTTTTGGAATTTTTGTTGAAAGATATGTTAAAACGCGTAAAATTACTGTAATTTAACCAGAAGGTCTTCTTATTGATTAGGATAAAGTGCTAATGGCTAAGCTGCTTACTTGCACATGTTTTTTGGTCAATTTTCGTTATTTTTAGACAGAAATTGATAGCTTGATCATTTATAGTTGATAATTTAAAATTGTTGCATATTTAATATGTCTAAGCCACATCTGGGCTTCATAGATGGCAAGCGTCACAGAAAAATTAAAGAATTCGGCCGGAAGCGCCGAAAAATTTTGAATTGACTAGCTCAAAAGTATGATAAAACTTAATTTGGTAGTCAGTCATCTTAGTTCGCTTTGAGAATTTTGAATTTTTTCCTTTGGGGAATCTTTGTGAAAAATCAAATTTCTTTCCATTACGGGTAAGGGTGGGGCTCGAGCCCCTACTTGCCCCGCTGGTTACGGGCCTGTGTACATAGGTTGCATACACACGCAAAGATGCTACGTATGCACATCTGTAAATGCATAATGTATAATATGTACTCGTCTTTTGAATCTATTAATCAAAAGCTATAATCCTATATCAATATTATATATGCGTACAGGAATTCTTGCCTACTTACGCTAATCATTTGAATTTCTCGTATGAACTAGTCCAATACAAATGGCCCAGATGGCTTCATCGCGAAACTGTAAAGCAAAGAATAATGTGGGGGTAAGCGTGCAAACAAACTATTTACATTTTGACCACGCAAGCTTTATGCTGTATTACTCTAACAAATTGACGTATATTATGCACAAATTTAAAAGCATATTTGAGAGATCGACTTTTCCAATTGCGAAAATAAAGTCAAATGAAATGAGTTTAAAAAGGCTAATCAACCAATAGAAAATGCTTTTTCTGCTTTCCAATGCCTTTGATTCAACGAGACCAAACAGCCAATGTGCCTAATGTCATGCTAATGGCAATTTGGCCAACATCCTAATAACAGCATTACTGCTGGTGAACTATATATTACATACATAATTATATTTCTTAAGATTATAATGTATGTAGTAAAAATATATTTTACTCATACATATTTTGGTAATTCGAAATCACTGCACTAACTCGCGTTTTAAATGAAGGCTGTATGTATATACATCACGGTTTTTTTGTATTCGGCAAAGATTTTTCGCGATGTATCTTTTATATTTATATAAATTTTATATTTAAAAAAATTTTTATTTATATAAATCTTTTATATTCTTGAGTAATCGTAAATTTTTCATGTTCCATTCACTTTATACTTCAGATTTTTTCTGTGATTTTAATTATGTGTGTACGTCCTAACTATGTATATGTACATATTTATTAGTGTTGCTAGTTTTTGCTCTATCATTAAATTAGATTACTGCAGCTTTCGATCGCATGTACTTGAATAGGGATAACTTTGCGTCGTAACGGATCAAAATTGGCTTGTCGATCATCTGTGATATTGGGGGTGTAGCATGACCTTCTATCTTGGAGATAGAAATGACAAAAAGCATCTAAACTTCACAAATGTCCCGGGCACGTTTTTTTTGTATTCGGCAAAGATTTTTAGCGATGTACAAAAGACTTTTGACCAGGGCACAAATCGTCTTTGTACATGTACAAAGATTTTTTGGAAGACAAAAACTGCAAAAAAGGTTCGAAATTCGCAAAAAATTATCGGCAGCAATTGTGTGTTCTATATATCTTTATAATTTCAGAAATTGCATTTTGAAAGGAAAATGCCAAATTTTTTGGCGTTTCGCGCCGTTTTGAGACGATTATTACCGATTTTTGCCCTCAGAAACCTAGAAATTGCTAAAATACGTAACCAAAGGTCGAACAACGCTGTTTTTGCCACACTAAAATCGCTACTGTACCATATTATAGTTTTCCTTAAAATTTGTGTGTACGAAATGTACAAAGACTTTTAGGGACCATCTTTGGTACATGTACAAACGGACCTTGTACAAAAAAAAAACACTGGTCCCGGGACAGGGCTTCTTTTTTCTCAGAGAAACTTAAACTTTTTCGGGTTTCGTGATATCGCGTTGCCAATATGTTGCATATACGGTGATAGCCAGACATGCTTAAAATGGGAATGCTGCGGGGGGGGGGGGGTGAAATTTAACGCACCTTTTTGGCGGCGTTCTCTGACAATGCTCTATCCTTCTAGAGCGTAAAAACATAGAAAAAATCACAAAATCGAATATATTGAACAAAATATGGTCAAAACACGAGCATATGGCGCTAAGCGCCGAAAGTTTGACACTTTTTAGCTTAGAAAAAGCATTTTTTACGAATTTTTTCGGAAATTATAGGAAACTTTCGAAAAATCGTGAATTTGGGGGGGGGGGGGGTGGAAAAATTTTTGAGCGCCGCCAAGATCATGTATAGTGGAGCTCATATTCTATACGCACAAATACCTACATAATGATGCTTTTATTGCCAGGTACAAGCTTCTCTTTTTGGACGTTTTATTTCCTCTGGACGTCAAGAAGATAATTTTCGTGGATGCCGATCAGGTTGTACGAGCTAACATGCAAGAGTTAATGGATTTGGATCTTGAAGGAGCTCCTTATGGCTATACACCATTTTGCGACAGCAGAAAGGAGATGGAAGGCTATCGATTTTGGAAGAAAGGCTATTGGGCCTCTCACCTAGGCTCGAGAAAATATCACATCAGGTTTGCGAATAAGTAGCAATTTGATTTACAGCGAAGTAATATCTCGATCTGGACGTATCAAAGCTAAAAGAATTTACATGATTATGTAATTGCTAACATTATACGAGGGAATTCGAGGAAGAAACATAAAAATAATGATTTGAAAGAATTTTACAATTCAGTCAATAGCGTCTGATAAATTTGTGTCCGGTGTCAAATCTAAATCTAAGAAATATCGGAATCAGCAAGAATTTCATCTCTTTTAAAAGACTGGTGGATGTACATAACTCGTACAAATAGAGGATGCTGCAGTTTGGATTCTCAACATTATTTACCCTCATCCTTGTACATCTTTTCATTATTTTCTGTCTTTGAATGTCTTTCGCTCGCTTAATGCTATATTTTGCACGCTCTTAAAATTTTTAGTGCTCTGTACGTCGTGGACTTGAAAAAGTTTCGTCAAATTGCCGCTGGCGATCGATTGAGGGGGCAATATCAAGGACTGAGCGCGGATGCTAATAGCTTATCGAATTTAGATCAAGTTAGTGAATAGGCAAGATGTGTATGTAAAGGTTCTCGCAAAAAGGACAAATTTTGTTTTTTCAAATCTATGAATATAGGAAGACTGGAAAAGCGTTTTTTAAGCTAGCTCATGGCACACCTATCCCTAAGCATGCTAGAAAAAATAACGATAAATAACTCAATATTAGTTGCTTAGCACCTTATTAACCAGACTCAACCATGAATTTACGTTCTCTAAATTTTCCACTTTCCAGATGCATCTTGGATTAAATAATGGCAAAAAAGCATATAAAAATGGTTAAAAGTTGAAAGTTTTTGTTACAAATCGGATTTATGATCGACAACTAAGAACAATATTCATTCGAACAATGCCCATTTCTTGTTTAAACAAGTAATCAAGATGGAAAGAGCATTGGAGACAAAATATGCATTAACAGGCACGTAGCTGGCCGTCCTATTTGGAGGGGACCAACACCAATTTTTGGGGAGACTAAGCCCAAAAAAGCCAAAAATAGCACAAAACAACCTTTAAAAAGTCCTATTTTCCCGATTTTACTGAATTTGGGGTCCGAACCCCCACTCCCCCACAGATACGGGCCTGTGCATTAAACGTTGCATGGTACTGAAAAATAGTATAAAAATTGTCGCTTTGATATAGCGCTATTCGTACCAATGTTTCGGTTATAATAGTTCCCGAAGCAGACCATGTAAACACTTCGATTTGTCCAGGCGTATCAAATATATAATATCTGGAAATGCACAGAAAATATTCTTCTTAAGTAAGCATAGACAAGCTCTAAAAAAATTATAATATAAATAAAAAAAATTTAAAAAAAATAAAAAAAAAATAAACAAAAAATAAACTCATAAACAAACTCTTAAACTCACTTATACTCCTTTCGTCTTTTTAAGCATAATTCCATAACCTGCAATTAATGCAAATACAAATAGTTACATATTTGAATAGAAGAGAGGAGCTGAAATTAAATGAATATGATGACTACGTATTTTCTATCTAATTAGGCAAAACATTGTACCTTACTATAGAGTTCTATTTACGCTGCTGTGATGCACCTAATCAAAAATTGCATTTCTAATTTTAACCCTTAAATATGGGTTACATATAAAAGTGAGTCACAGCAAATAATTTTATGATATCCGGATTCTCCATGATCGAAATAGTGTGTCAGATTTTTTTCGTTGCAATACCTACAGTAGGACACGAGAAAAAATTTTGCATTGTTCGACCCATTGTATCGTCAGACCCACAAAAAAAATCTCGTTAGACCATAGTTTCCCAAGGTCGAAAGTTCAGGGGGGTGAAATCCCAGAATTTGAGACCACTAAATTCAGAGTTCTAGCCTTTTTTGCAGATCAAATATGAAAAATGGCTCAAACATCCTATATAGCATGTTTTAATGTGGAAAACTGCATTTTCAACTACTTTTTGCCCCATTCTGATTAGTTCCGTCACTCTTTTAAGTGGAAAATATAAGAATTCATCGAAAATTTTGACTTTCAGATCATTTTGACTTCATTTTAGGTATTTTATGGGTAAACAAAACATAAATGTGCTAGTCGGCGCGAAGCGCCGAAAATTTTTTATCTCCGCTGCTTTTGTACCCAAAAATCGTTGCAGAAAATGTTTGATAGTTCAAAATCGTCTGACAGTGATTCAAGTCTCGGACCCTGAGGTGGGGGTAATATCCCCCTCACCCCCCCTGGGAATGTGTGCGTTAGACCCACTGTACCGATAGACCCATTTTTATGACGATTTTTCAAATTATTCCGGCGCTTTGCGCCGAGTGTTACTTATTAATGACATTTACTGACTTTCTTGGCGCTCTAAAAACTTTATTTTCACGTCAGAAGATTAGTTTATGTACGGAACAATGATTTTTTAGTTCTTACAATGCTTTCTCGAGTATTTTTTGGCACTTGTGCCGATTTTCGCTCTAATTTCGTGCCTTTTTCGTAGAAAGCTTTCTAAATTTTCAACTCTTTTCTGATCACAAATGATTCTGCCTATCGAAATACAGCAAAAAAGAAGCATAATGGACGGATTTTTTTAGACAGTTTCTAACACGTTTCTGAAAATTTGGGTTTTGCCCCCCACCCATGTCAGAAAATCCCTCCACTGGGTCTCTGTACTATTAATTTCGAAAATGATTTCGGTATTGAATACGTAATAAGTTCAACAAAAATATCTTATAACCATTTTTTATTTGACATGACTTCGCGTTTTGATAAGACGCTGTTTGACAGTAGTGAGATGGACTCCTTCAGCAGCTTAATCGCTTATGACCTCATTTAGCTTTCAGAATAGAAGGTAGTCCGTCACACCTGGGCGTGGGGGGTTTGGGGGTATGCACTCCCCCTCGAGAAACTAAAATACCCCCCAGAAACTAAAATACCCCCCAGAAACCAAAAGTACCACCCAGAAACCAAAATACCCCCAGAAACCAAAATACCCCGCAGGATTCAATTTTTAAAACTTTGTTTCCGCAATTTTTTGATGCCAATGGATAGTGCTCGATGAGGAACGTTAAAAAATGGTGTTTTTTTCGCCATACCACCATTTTTAAGGCTATTTTTTGACCTTTGAATAATATTGCACCCCCAGAATTTTGGTGCCGCCCAACTATGGTGTGACAGCGTGATATATATATATATATATATATATATATATATATATATATATATATATATATATATATATATATATATATATATATATATATATATATATATATATATATATATATATATATATATATATGTATGTATATACAGGGTGGGCAAAAAAAAGGCAGCATGCCGATTCAACAGGTCATAACTTCGGGTGATGTGAACATGAGACGTTCCAACTGGCAACATAAGATAGATAAAAGTGTCTTCTTTCGAATTGTGTACAACATTTTGGCCGGCTGCCAGCGTTTCATGCTTTACGGCTATTTGTTTACACCTGACTTTGGTATTGTTCTAACCTCAGAGTTTTTGCATTGTATCACATTACTGCGTCTGTAGGAATCGTTTTTTGACCTGCTTGACAATAAATACCTTCACAAAAATTAGGTAGCACACTTTATAAACCCCCAGAGTAGATACGCTTCCTACTGAGTGCAAAAATTTCAGGATATTGTGAGAATAAGATGCAAATTGATGGCAGGACCAATGACGCTATTGGCCTTTAAACAATATTAAAGTAGGGTGTAAACTAATTGCCGTAGCGCTCGAAGCATTGATATCTGGACAAAATTTTTTACACGATTCGAAAGAAGACACTTTTATCTATCTAATGTTGCCAGTTCTAATGTCTCGTGTTCCCATCAGCCGAAGTTATGACCTGTTGAATCGGAATGTAGCCTTTTTTTGGCCCACCCTGTATATATATATATATATATATATATATATATATATATATATATATATATATATATATATATATATATATATATATATATATATATATATCACTATAGTAAGAACCGCTCCCAAAAATGTACATACACCTGCTGCTGCTCGTAAAATTTGCATACTTTTCTAACGAGCTTTTGCATGTACATACTTACATAGACTCTTCACTCTTCTACACGTCATTTCACATTAAAATCGAGAATTTTCGAGATCCATCGCGTTTATTTTCGCAGGAAGGTTTTCACTTCGTCTTTTTTTAATGAATTCATTCTATATAATTCAAATCCATTTTGTAAAGAAGTTAAATTTTATTTTTGTAGAATTTCAAATTTCGTAGAATGTGCTTTTCAATGTTGTAAGAAATATGTAATTTAAAAATGTAGAATGGAAAAATTATATAAAATAAATAAAAATTTTATAAATATATAAAAATATGAAATTTTGTCGATGTGATATCGCTAAAAGTGGTCCCTTGTTAACCGAGTTTTCGAATTCGCAGATAAATAATATGCACATACGCACGTACAGAAGAACATAAAGAGAATACTTTGTTTAAAATTTAAGCTAAGCAATGGCTTACCTGATCAAATCGGGTAGTGAACAAGTTTAACGAAGTTAAAATGGCTCCATTGGGTCCAAGATTGTACCTGGTGTGAAAGAAAACCGATAAGTATGCTACATCATGCTATACAAAACATTTAGTTTACTGTTTCATAACTTCCTTGTATTTCACTGTATCGCGAATATCTGAAATAAATAGATATTTTATCAAAGCAATTTACTAATATTGGGGCAAAAACTGATAAAGTCAAAACGTATAAATGCCATACATGCACATAGAGGATGAGGGGGTATTACCCCCTGAAGGGTCAGCCGGACAGGTAATGTCCGGCGATTTTGAGCTAATGGAACATTTGTTGCATCATTTTTGAGGTCAAAAGCAGTAATAACGTCAAAATGTTTTTTGGCGCTTCGCGCCAGATTAGTACTTTCGAGTACTTTTTACTCAAAAAGCGCCCAACATCAAGAAAGTTTTGCATTTTTTAATGTTAAAAGTGATATAATGCTGTCAAAATGGACTAAAAATGCTTTTGAAATGCGATATTACCACGAAAAAACGTTTTGTAGGCTATTTTGACCATTTTGATCGTTAAAACAGCAAAAAAATCGTGAACGTTAAATTTATTGTTTTGATTTTCTTGGGAGTTCACCTCTTTCCCGCCGACCCTGACTTTGTACACCTGTGATAAAGACGTTAAGAATAAAACGGGTAACCCCACAACCATACATGCATACATGTAAGAGGGGGATCCCCACCCAAAGTCGGTCGTCCCCCCATCCTCCCTCAAAGCCAGAAAATTTTTGGCCCCCCTCCCTTCGATTTTCAGAAAAAAAATTGAATTTTTTATCCGTTTTCATGTGTTTTTTTGACCGTTTTTGGCCAAAAATTGGCGATCATCTACACCCCCCTAGAAATGGCCGGGGACCTCCCTACCAAAATTTTAAGACGTTCCGTATGTATGCATACGTGCACAGTATAAGAATTCTGTGAGGTGAAACCGAATTATTTTTCTAAAATACCTTTTTTAAACTCAAAATGATAGATTCTTCTAGTCTATTTATTAACAAAACTCACTTAAATTGAATCAAGATTAGATGAAGGTAAAAAAATTTGCCCATATTGAAGTTATGCACCTTATTTTAGTAAATAACGTCACAAGCAACATTAAAATATAAACAAATGTTATGTATCTTTGTCTAAGGCCATTTTTAGTCTGTATTTCTCATGTTATTCTGACCATAAATAAGCTCTGGGTAGGTGTTGGGGGCATAGTTTCACAAGGTCGAAAGTTCAGGGGGTGAAATATCAAAATTTAGAACCACTAAATTTAGAGTCTAGCCTTTTTGCAGGTCAGATATGAAAAATGGATAAAACATCCTATATAGCATGTTTTAATGTAGAAAACTGCATTTTTAACTACTTTTTGTCCCATTCTGACTAGTTTCGTCACTCTTGTAAGTAAAAAATATAATAATTCATCGAAGCTTTTGACTTTTCAGATCATTTTAAGTTCACTCTTGGTATTTTATGGGTACACAAAACAGAAATGTATCAGTCGGCGCGAAGCGCCGGAAAAATTTTAATATTTTCGCTGCTTTTGTACCCAAAAATCATGCAGAAAATGTTTGATAGCTCGAAATCGTCCGACAGTGATTCTAATCTCGGACGCTGAGGTGGGGGTAATACCCCTCCCCCATATGGGAATGTGTGGTTGGGGGTTTCACTTCAGCCCCTCCACAAAAGGTTTTTTCACCGCCCGCAAAAAATATTCCCAATTCCCCCCGCCATAAATCGCGATTTACCGAGAAAAATCGTTGAAAACTAGCTTAAGCGGTTTTAGCGATCTTTTGGCTCAAAAATTACATTTTGCAGTGCTTTGTTGGATTTTTTTACTTACTATAGTAAGAGTAAAAATATATTTTTTTATATTTCATATATATATATATATATATATATATATATATATATATATATATATATATATATATATATATATATATATATATATATATATTATTATCTTTCAATATATCTTTTAACTTACTATTTTTTTACTTACTTTTGCTTACTATAGCCATCCACTTTTGTTGGATTTTATTGAATTTTGTGAACAATTGTGTTTTTATCGACTAAGAAGTTACCAGCTGTGCATGCAGGTTTCTACTGAAAATGCGTTTTTTTACGAAATCATGGATTTTCAGTATCTGTTTACTCCAATAACTTTAATTTACATATCTATATTAGCCGGGTAGGGTAGATCATGAACAGCTGGATCCAAGTTTATAACATACGGCGGTTCAGACTTGTCATATAAGTAAGATGCCAGCTGCTGTAAAGGTATGCATATTTAAAGGTTAATTAGCTATAATTGAATAATGAAATGAATACACAATATAATAAATAAATATAACAATAAAAATAATAATAAATTCATGAGTAACATTGCTAACACATTATTCTTATATTCTGCAATAATGATTCTTTTAATGAAATCATAATAACTTATTATTATAATTATTATTCATTAAGCAAGTACTATTAAAATTCGGAGTGTAAATCAATGAAACTGTATCAAATAAACTAAAACTGACTGATCAAAACTACCAAATTCTGGATCTTTATTGAAAATGAAGAATTAGATAGGGGAATATAACGCTAAGACATTTCTATATATACCTAATTAATTCTTTCGGTTCAGATTTCGGAAGTAAGAAAATATTATTCGCCTATCTCAGATTACACAGGATGCAAGTCGATTTATATGGAAACAGATAGAATATCGTTCAAAAGTCCGTCCTAGTTCACAATTCCAACAATTAGAATGATGGCGCAAGACAGATATGTAAGGTACATGAGAGACGTCTTATGGAGGATACATTTTCGTATAATTTTAGACAGCTACATATTCATGCAATCCTATTAATAATATACTAATACTTTATAAAAAAGATAAGGATAAGAAAAGTCGCAAGGGGAATAGAATAGCATAGTGTATTAGATAGATTATTATTATTTATTATCATTATTATTATTCAGGTAGACGCAGTCGTAAAATGATAGTCACACATAGGCCCGTAGCCAAGATTCGCCCAAGGGGGCGGACCAAGATGCAATTTCATCTTTCCTAAAATCAGCATATTGCGCATTAAGAGACATAATAAAAATACGCATTGTAATTTCGAAAATATCACATTAAAATAAATAATGTTCACATAGAACAATTAGAGCGCAGAAATTCTCTTTGTATCCATAAAGCTATAATATCGAAACTTATAGTTTTTAAATAAAACGTTGCCAATAAGGAGCGCTACTACCATCTCTTCGAATTCCGGATGGATAACTCAAAAAAATACTAAAATATGCCATTTTCGTATATCATCGCTTTTCTTACTTTTCTTACTTTTTAGTCATACATAGGCATAATTTCCAAGCCAGCTTAGACATATGCCTTTCTTCTATTCTTCATCAAAAATCGTTAGCCAAAAGTAAGAAAGGAAACAATAGCTATCGATATACGTTAAAAAAGAAGTCGGTTGCATACTTAACACTTTTTAGAAAAAAATGTACGAAAAGGAGCAAAAGAAGTTTTATGCATGTTTTTTTTAAAATATGTATTCAAATATATGTATTTTCTTTTCACAAATTTTGTAAGCATGTCATAAGTCGTATTGTTTGTAGCTACCTGAACGAAAGTAGTTTTTCCAGAACCAGCCATGCCAAGAACAATAAGGCAAATCGGTTTTGATTCGTTTGAATCCATTGCATGCGTATTTATAGGTCCACTGACTGGTTGAAGGTAATTCACTTTCGTTGGACATGATGAATAGTAGGTACTATGAGGAATCTCAACGAGCTGAAGTAACTGAAAATTTCTATAGTGAAGTGGAAAAAAATTCTCATTAAAATGTCCCAACTGATCTAGATACTGCGCACGATGAGTGTTTATGCCACAAGAAAAATTGAAAGAAGCTCCAAAAAATTACCAAATTGTTTACATTGATTCAAAAGTATAAATGAGATAGAATAGATGAAAATCGAAGTAAATCTTTTGAGAAATAAGAATTTCTTCAAAATTTCAAGGTTAATTAATTCTTGTCTTCGATTCCCTTAACATCAAGTGTTCTGCATAATTGTGTTCAAGTGTCGTTCTTTGTTTGTGTAGACAATTCGCTGCTTTCATTATTTTTACAGGAAATCATTGCTGAGAGCAAGAAATTAAGGTACTAAGATGAGAAATTAAAAATTAATTAGAAATTGAGAAATTAGTAAGAAATTATGCGTTTTATATTTTGGACTCCCCTAATTATAAAGCTTATCACATAGAAATAACAATTCTCAAAACGTTAGTAACTCTGGTAAAAGAGTATTCACTTTGCGTGCAATCGGAAATTATTATCGGTTATGAAAAATAGCGAGTCATTGGGCCTTTGAAACTAAGGCAAAAGTATGTCGTTCAACCCAAGCTACCTAAGCTGAGCGCAGATTGATAAGTTTAGTCTCCATCATGGATGAATTAAGAAAGAAAGTTTAAGATTGTGGGTCGAATACTTTAAAATGCGACCAAAATTCAATTGTAAATAAATCGTGAAACTGTAAGATCTTTGGAACTCATAAAAAATGATAATAATTTGAAACCTGGTCATGATATCATGCTGAAATAAATGGTGGAAATAAACGTATACCTAATTAAGTGAGAAGATGTGAGTTTAATGTGCAGAAATGAATGTTAAGGAAATAAAATAAAATGCATAGAAAAGGAATAACAACAGAGAGAGTAATCAACAACAATATAATTTAATCTATAAATAATTGGTCAATTGCTGGTGAGATCATCCAAGCTTCTTTCAATTATGTATCCTACATTTTTTTAATGAATTAAGCTCTATCAGCAACAAAGAGGGAAGAAGTATTGTTCAAAAAAGCTAAATAGAATAATAATTAAGAAACGGGCCCGGGCCCGGCCTCTAAAAAGCGGGCCCGGGCTCGGACGCCTGAAGACCGGCCGGGGCCATAGGTGCACAAGGTCAGGGTCGGCAGGGGGGGGGTGAAATGCCAAAAATCTAAAAACAGTAAATTTGACGTTCACGATTTTTTTGCTGTTTTAATGATCAAAATGGTCAAAATAGCCTATAAAACATTTTTTCGTGTTAATAACACATTTCAAAAGCATTTTTAGTCCATTTTGACTGCATTATATCACTTTTAACACTAAAAAATGCAAACATTTATCAATTTTGGGCGCTTTTTGAGTAAAGAGTACTTAAAAGTAACTAATTCTGGTGCGAAGCGCCGGAAAAATTTTGACATTTTCACTGATTTTGATGTCAAAAACGACGCAGAACAAGACCTGTTTGTTCAAAAAATCGCCGGACAGTACCGGTCTCAGCTGACCCCTCAGGGGGGTAATACCCCTCACCCCCCCCCCCTATGTGCATGTGTGGGCCGGGCCCAGGCCCAGCCCGGGCTCGGGTACCAGGTCAATCCCTGTTTAGGGGGCTCCCCTTAAATGAAACACATTTTATCCCCGTAATTTGGTTATCCATTAGAATTGTTGATTAGTTATTCGAATAGTCACAAAAACGCCCTATTTAGGCATTTTTAGCCGTCATTTTATTCAGAAGAGTCGATTTGTTAAACAACCATTTTTTACTCTCCTATTTTGTTTAATTTTTTCATGATGTTTTCACGTTTTTACTATTAAAAACTTATTGACCTATCAGAGTCACCCAGCCTAGGTAGGTGGTAGGTGAATTTAATAGTCTTGAAAAATTTTAAAAATAATAATGCTACAGCTTGAAAAGGAAAACCATCATCTTACTCTCAATTTATGTAACTGTAGTTATCATTCTCATTGTCGCCTTTTTCATCTGCTCATCCTACTTAGAAATCGTGGACATTATCAACGTCACCCACCTCCACATCATTGATTAGTCGGTTCAGCAAAGAATTATCTTACACACTATCATTTCGTGGTCCAACGTTGATGATTTCGGGAAATAGGGAGGAACGGATGTTGCATCTCATGCACCAGTATATTCAATCTAATTGAACATTAGGTACTTTATATTCCAATAGTCATCAAAAATAAATATCAGTGCAATTTGCATTGTTATCAAAGTGACCCACAAGATGGGTGACTTTGATAGTAAAAATGGGTTTTTTAATCAGTTGCAGCTGCTTAAATATTCGATTTCAAATGGTGCCATAATAAATACTGAATACATAATAAGGTAGTTCTACTTCCAATTAACACATTTAGGCAAGTGTGCTTATAAATGAGCTTTGCAGTACAATTGATCAGTCAAATTATATCCATTTTCAATCAGTCACCCCGCCTTACCTGAATACCTACTTATTCGGATAAACGCAAGGAAAAATTGTTAGCGCTACCTACCAGCCTGATCCGCACATAGCGTCACGGCCACCCAACTACCTGACCCAGGCCCATAGTATCCAGGGAAGAAAAGGGGGCACGTGCCCCCCCTGCAATGAAATTTGGAAATGATTTTTTCCTTTACTCCCTTTGCTTTTTTAACGAAAAATCGCAAAAATTCGAATTCCACAATTATTAATTGTAATATATTTAGTCCCAAAGGCGTGGTACCTAATGACACTCTACATTCACTGCTTTAACAAACTAAAGCATATTTTGCATCTACTTAAGTATTTATGTCTTGTTTTTTGCAAGTTTTATGCAGAAAATTAGATCCGTGCAGGAAGCGTGAATGATAGACATTTTTTGGCGATGATAGGCTTAGATTAGCTGAGCAGGTGGGCAGCAGTGGCGTGGCCAGCTCAGTAATTGAAAGTCCGGCAAAGCCCCGTACATAGTATAGGCCGATTTTGGCCAAAACCGGGGAACCCCATGTTTTTATTGCAGAAAACAACGCCAATTTTTTGCCCAGCTGGCCAAAAATGCAACTTAGCTCCGGCTTCCGGCGAAATTGGCAACATTGAGCAGTGGCTGCTGCACTGGCGTAGCCAGGGGGAAGGGGTGATCCTCCCTGGGGAAAATTTTGACATGTTCAAGAAGCGAGCAATATGAAGAAGAAAGAAGAAGAAATAAATTTTATCACTATTAAACCAAACTTATAAAATACAGAATTACAAGATACATAATAGATACGAACAAATTAGTAACGGGACATGCGAGTCAATGGAATGGCAATTTTCACGCGCGCTACCCACAAGATATCTGAATAAATCAAAGTTTGCTGGCCTAAATTCAAATATATTTCGGTTGGGGGAAGATACAATGAAGTCAGGAAGATCGTTCCAAACTGTGATGTATTGATAAAAGAAATCAAACTTCTAAATTAGAATGTACAACAGGTATGATTAATTTAAATCTATTAATTCTGCGGGTAATATTATGATTGAATATCAAAAAAATCGTCAGCTTCCAAACATGATTCAACATGATGCTGTTCTCTGACGTAGAATCGAAAAATTCGGCGCTCGGGCATTAAGAGTATTTCTATCTTTTGGCAGCTTCTATTGAATTTCATTGCAGAAAAAAGTCAAACAATTTAGCGCTTCGCCAAGGCAATATAATTATTTTTGGCACTTGTAAAGTTTAACACCTATGAAATATTTTCTGTTTTTTAGCTAAAATATATATATACAGCTTATAGTTTTTCTTCTCTTTTAGGCTTTACCTTAAGATAACGGCTTTAAATTTCGATGTACGTGACTGTAATTATTTGGGCACGGTGCGAGTTTAGGCACATGTACCGAATTTTTTTCATCTTTTTTAACATTAATCTATTATTATCTACAAAATCTACTATTATCTCCGATCTGTTGTTATTATTACTGCTGCTTAGGCTTAGGCTTAGTTATATGCATTCACATTAGGTATATTAACGAGTTGAGCCTAAGTTGAATGGGGCGAAAATTGTGGAGCGAGCTTAAGCGAGCATAGCTATTTTTGCCCCCATCCCTGCTTAGTCGCTCAGCTCATGCACTGGCACCAACGTGAATCATCAAAACAGCTGTAATTTTTTTGAAAGCCCCTTGTATCCTATTTCTTAGATATTTCGTGTTGATTCTTGTGACATGGACAAAAATCCGGAGCTTTCTATCCTGCTATTTTAGATGTTTTGTGTTGCTTGTGAGACTATGAACGAAATAAACCATTCCTTTATTACTTCGGTTTTAAATCTTAAGAGTAGGTCCGATCGGTTAACATGCTGCGCTGTAGATCGAGAGGTCTGAGGATCAACACCCGGCAACTCGGAAGTTATTTTCTTTCACGGGAAAAGCATTGTGGGCAATTTCAGTGTAGCTGGTTCACATATGTGCCAGTAACATAGTCATGTTATAAGGAGTATAAAGTGTGCGGCTCGATGGCATCTGGAGGAAACGAGAGAAAGTTGCTGGCAGTCGGATTCGAAACGTGGACCCCTTTGCTCTAAAGTTCAGAACCATAACCAATCGACTAACGCTGGTCAATTCTGATGAAGATTGCAAGGTATTTCGTGATGTTTTGCTGGTTTACTTCAGCCGATTAGGCCTCCAGGCCAGAAATATCATGGACTGACTAGTGTCGCCGGTGTTAGTAGCTTGTATTGGCCTGAGTAATGGGATGCGACCTGAGTTGCATCCCATTACTTAGGCTTATTTTAAACGCTGGCACCAACATTTTGGTCAGTCACATGAATCTACTGGAAAAATCTAATGGTAAAGACTGCCTTATTTGTTTTCGACTTGACTCAAATCAAAGCAGTTAGGCGGCAGCTTTTCACCGGATAACTTCGTGGCACGTACCTCATAACGTGGCTATCTTAATACATATGTGAACCAGCTACACCAATACCGCATTGTGTATACCCTAATGATAAAAAAGACGGGAAAAAATTCGATGGGTCTTGAAGTGTATATACAAGTAGGTACAACATTTTTTCCGTCAAAAACGTGAGGAAATTTCTGAAAAAAATTTGACTTTTCATCGCTTAAATGTATGCAGGACGATGTGAAAACCCCATACAGCAGGTTATTCTACGGCCCCCGCTCGTTTTGGCGGGGCTTTTAAGATAATGAATTTTTTTGGTTTCCCCTGGCGGAAAATCCTGGCTACGCCTATGAGCTTCGCTGCTCCTTCAGGGTTGCCGGGCAGCTTTGGCCGCAAACTCCCCTTTAATTTTTACCTCAAACCGCTTAAAAAACCCCCAACCAATGGCTAAGCATGGGCGCAAAAAACCTCAACCACTAGTAAATGTCTCCAAAGGCCTCAAAAAACAACCAAAATTAGAAAAACTTACAACTTAACATACCATGGAGAAAGCTCACTGGCGTAGCTAGGGGGAGGGGGAATTCTCCCCTTCCCCTTCATGGGGAGAATTTTAACATGTTCAAGAATTGAGCTGGTTGCATGATGCTGTTCTGCGACGTAAAATTAAAAAAGGCGCTTCGCGCCAATTTCTGCTATCTTTTGGCAGTTTCTATCGTTTTGTTGCAGGAAAAGTCAAAAGAATAAGCGCTTCGCGCGGATTATAAGCATTTTTTCGTCAAAAACGTGAGAAAATTTCTTAAAAAAACAATTTTTTCATTGCTTAAATGGTGCAGGACAATGTGAAAAGCCTGAAAACAGGTTAATCAACGACCCCGCCCGTTTTTATGGGTATTTTACATTTAAAAAAATTTGTAGGTATTCCCCCTGGCGAAAATCCTTGGCCCGCCTCCCATCAACTTGGCAATGGCAAACCTGAGTCTGTGGTGTGCTCATTTTTTGACTGTCTCAGTTCGTCACAGTAATAAGTTTGTCACTCTAGTTACTATAAAATTTAAAACCTGTGAAATATTGTTTATCAGATCGAAATTTCATTATTATATAATTGATACTTATAGTCTGTTTCACAGAAGTTCGTGCATAAATTCTGAGAATTTTTAACGACAGTAAAGCCGAGGGTTACGATAGTTATATAACAGATCAATGCTATAATCGCAATCTGTCAGATTATTGTCGGAGGTAGTTTTAAAATTTATGATCGAAGTTGCGTGAAACAGACTATAAATCCGCATTTTTTGAGTAGATAAAACTTTGAGTACAAGGACGCTGAGCAAGTCAAAAATTAATCATACCTGAAAGAGCATATGTATACATAGTGTACTTTTGCGCGCTAAGAAGGAATCTGACATTTATTTTGATCAAAACCTGAAATTCGTAGAGCTACCTGAATTTTAGGTTTTTATCATTTGTTAACATTTTATCATACTGTCACTTTTTTATTCGTTGACTCTTCTATTCTTAGACTATGCTATTCGTTATTATTAAATTTATTGCAATGTATCCTTTTATCATTCAGTTCAATTCTTTTTGTTGTGCATCACTCATTATTTTGTATTTTCTTGACAACAAAATTCTTGTTCTTCTTGCTTCTTCTTCTAAATATTATTATACTAGCAAATGGGGCGCCTCGCTACCCCATTTGCTACAGCAATCTTTTTACAAATGGTTCGCTTCGCTCCCCATTCGCAAGGAAGATGAATATAATTGGTGACCAATATGCCGAAAATTGCCTAGAAATTCATATGCCTTATTTGTCACTATCGTATAATGTTATCATATTATTCTTATTTACTCCTTTTAAATTTTTACTCTTAACTCTTTCTAATATCTATTTGTAACGGGCAGCGCCGCATAACTTCCGTTACGTGAGAAAATTTTACCCGCACCGGTTTTCCGGATCTTCCGCTCTGTATCGCGTGTGAAGTACTAACCGACTACTCGGGCTCTTGCTCACTTTCTGCGCTAATATTCGATATAATTGACAAACAATATAACATTAACCTCACGGGTTTAACTTCAAAGTATTCATGTCAAATTGTGTAGTAGCACCTCTGCTACACTCCTCCCCCTCTAAGAGAAGCGTGAGCGCAGACAACTCCAGAGTTCTAACCGGAAACCTCCAAGCGTAACGGGCGGCGCAGCATACCTTCCGTTACATGAGCAAAATTTTACCCGCACTGGTTTCCCGGATCTTCCACTCTATATCGCGTGTGTAGTACTTTCTGCGCTAATATTCAATATAATTAAGAAACAATATAACATTAACCTCACGGGTTTAACTTCAAAGTATCCATTTCAAATCGTGTAGTAGCACCTCTGCTACATATTGTTTCACCTCTTAGTCTTACAATTAATATTAAAATATCTTTGAGAAGCTAGTTGCCTTTCGCTCGATAAATTAAATTATTTGTAAATCACCGTGTTCACCAAAACACTACATTTCAGCTGAGCAGATTTCTCTGATCACTTTACAACGACTGATTTTATCTTACTTGCTTATTGATGTTTTTTGCTTCTTTTTTCAGCCCGTACTACAATCAGAGGGCATTGTAACCTGCGCATGAAATCTTGTCCACATTGTAAACAAATGCAAAAAGCTCCATGCAAAATTAGCCGCTAGAAACATAAAATTTTGAATTTATATTAACATTTTTGAAAGCCGCGCGTTTGTTGCTTTCGTTTGGTTTACATCGAATCGCACGCATGCTAATTTACACCATCAAGAGCAGTATTCATAATTTGATATTTTAGCTTGCTACAAGCTCGATCTCACTGATTAATCATTTTTGTTAAAACCCTTCATAATTTCCTGTTAACCCGTCTCCTACTTTGTGGCACCAGATCGTGCACTGCGAATACTCAATTGGGAATCAGAGGTCCAAGAAACCTCAGGGGCCAAATTTTGGTAGTAACTTCCAAGTTGTGCTTCTGCGAAAAGACAAAAAGCCTAAATTTTACTGTGTTGATAGGTTACGTTTGGGCTCCTGTATCTCAAAAACCAATCCGTCAATTTTCTTCAGAATAGTAAAGTCAGTAGTAACGTCACTAACAGATAGTTGAATTCTTAATGAAATTTATTAGTTACGATTTGAGACATTCAATTGCACTTACAAAAACGTTTTCCTTACGATTTTCTCGTCAGTTACACTGCAGTGTAAGTGATTTACATAGTCCATAAGCGCATCAGAAGTCGGTCTGGGTAGCACAGAAAATTTGCCGCAAAAGCCGCAAGAGCCGACAAAAGTTTTTTTAGTTGTCGGTCGTTTCCGGTTTTCAAAAGCCCTACCTAAGCCATTTTGATCAAAAATTCATAATCATGTACCCGATGTAATCAGTCGTAATGGCTGTCAGTCTGGGGAGCAACGCTGTAGGATAGCCTATGTTACAACATAGGCGATGACGTAAAAATCTGCTCCTTGAGGTAAGCTGAGGGAGCAATGTTTAATTATTTAGAACATTCAGGACCGGGAGGGGGTGTGCGTAAGAGGGGCCCACCGCGCCGCCTGCCTGTCTTGCAGTGTTGTTCCACACGTTGTATTATGGTCAATATGGGGTGTCAATGAATTTTTTCCAAAAAATGCTAAAATAGCATAAAAACTATGTATCTGGTAAGGATGTACTTTTTACCTTGTTTTATCTAGAAATTTTTCTATGCTGAGATTCCCCCACATGCATGCCTTATTGTTATTTAATTATTTACTGTACAAAGAAAGCACGTACACAACAAGTCACGAATAAATCAGTGATGTACAACTAATTTTGCTAAAAATTACAACAAAAATAAAAGAGGCAGCCATATAGATCAGCATCAGTTGTCCCACCTTGCTTGATAAAAAGAAATACGATATGACATATCGTCGCAGGTATCGCGAAAAATAACGTGAAAAAATTCGCAGTAATTTCAAGTATTTTTTGAGGATTTTGAGCATCTCAACCGTAGATGCGAAGCAGGGCGGCTTTAGGGGTCAGCCAGAGAGCTTATTTCTAGCCTCAAAAATAGGCATAAATTGATGGTCATTGCAGCAAAAAATTTTGATGTTCAACAATGTCCAGGAACTTTTCCATTTAGGTCCCCTCCCCGTGTATGTCTCGTCTTCCAATTATTTGCACGGGTTGTGCATACTACCAAAAACTTGTGAAAAACTTTTTGTAACGTTGTGAAATATTTTTGTCAAGTTGTGAAACATTTTGGTTACATTGTGGAAATTTTTTGTCACGTTGTGAAAATTTTTTGTCATGTTGTGAAAATTTTTTGTCAAGTCGTGAAAATTTTTTGTCAAGTTGTGAATTATTTTTTGTCACGTTGTGGAAATTTTTTGTCATGTTGTGAAAATTTTTTGTCAAGTTGTGAAATATTTTTACATGCTTAAGCATAGTACTTTTGTCAGGTTGTGAAAATTATTCGTCAAGTTGTGAAATATTTTTGACAAGTTGTGAAATATTTTTGTCATGTGAAATATTTTTGTCAAGGTGTGAAAATTTTTGTCAAGTTGTGAAAATTTTGTGTCAAGTTGTGAAATTTTTTGTCAAGGTGTGAAATATTTTTGTAATGTTGCGAAATATTTTTGTAAAATTTTTGAGTTTTCCTGAAAGTATGCTGTTTTGTATGTTTTTTGCTAAACTAATACGAATTCATCAATAAGACAAAAAAAGAGAGAAAAGGAAAATATAGATAAAAATATGAGTCTTAACCACCCAATTCTGTTGTCTCAACTTGATCAAAAACTATTTACACCTCTAAAAAATCAAAATTGCTTCAATTCTGTATCATGAATGCAAGTATACTGCATCCATGACCCCAGCTGGCACGACGGGGACGTATGAAGCTCGCCAGCCACGAGATAATATAAAAAACATTCATAACACAATGTACAGAAAAGAAATAGGACAGTGTATGATCGCAGGGTATGAATAACGTGTGTATTTACCGCTCGGCCAGTCAAACAAGCACCTATACGTGTTTCCCTGGTGAAATAGGTTCGTGGACACGTGTATACCCTTTTTATTATTTTACTGAATTTTGTTTTGTTTCCCGTTTACATGTCGTGCCTTGTGAGGAGCAAGTGCCGGCGATGTGCGGCGGCCTCTGTTAGTTTTCGATTTTGTTTTGTTGTACATTCTCGGCCGTACCTCGCGATCCGGGTTAGTGGCGGTTGGGGTGTACAAGTGTGCCTGGTGAAGTGAAAAGGTGCGTGCGCTACCTCCCGAAAAGAGTTCGTCGGCGCACGTACACTTGTTTGACTGGCCAAGCGGTAAATACACACGTTATTTAAACCCTGCGATCATACACTATCCTATTTCCTTTTTTCACATTGTGCTAAGAATGTTTTTTTATATTATCTCGTGGCTAGCGAGCTTCATGTACGTCCCCGTCGTGCCAGCTGTGGTCATGGATGCAGTATACTTGCACTCATGATGCAGAATTTAAGCAATTTTGATTTTTTAGGGTGTAAATAGCTTTTGATCAAGCTGAGACAACATAATTGAGTGCTTAAAACTCATATTTTTCATCTATATTTTCCTTTTCTCTCTTTTTTGTCGTATTGATGAATTCCGTATTAGTTTAGCAAAAAACATACAAAACAGCATACTTTCAGGAAAACTCAAAAATTTTACAAAAATATTTCGCAACATTACAAAAATAATCCACACCTTGACAAAAAATTTTCACAAGTTGACAAAAAATTTTCACAACTTGACAAAAAATTTTCACAACTTGACAAAAACATTTCACAACTTGACAAAAAATTTTCAACGACTTGACAAAAGTACAACGCTAAAGCAAGTAAAAATATTTCACAACTTGGCAAAAAATTTCCACAACGTGACAAAAATATTTCACAATTTGACAAAAAATTTTCACAGCTTGACAAAAAATTTTCACAACATGAAAAAAAAATTTCCACAACGTGACAAAAAATTTTCACAACATGACAAAAAATTTTCACAACGTGACAAAAAATTTCCCCAACGTGACAAAAATGTTTCACAACTTGACAAAAATATTTCACAACTTGACAAAAAATTTTCACAAGTTTTCGGTATGCAAATGAGTGGGAGACGAGACATACACGGGAGAGGACCTAAATGGAGAAGTTCCTGGGGATTATTGAAAATTAAAATTTTGTGCTGCAATGACCATCAATTTATGCCTATTTTTGAGGCTAAAAATAAGCTCTCTGACTGACCCCTAAAGCCGCCCTGCTTCGCATCTACGGATGAGATGCTCAAAATCCTCAAAAAACACTTGAAATTACTGCGAATTTTTTCAAGTTATTTTCGCGATACCTGCTAGTCATATCGTATTTCTTTTTATCAAGCAAGGTGGGCGACTGATGCTGGTCTATATGGCTGCCTCTTTCATTTTTACTGTAATTTTTAGCAAAATTAGTTGTACATTACTTATTTATTTGTGACTTGTTGCATACGTGCTTTCTATGTACAGTAAATAATTATGTAACAATGAGGCATGCACGTGGGGGCATCTCAGCATAGAGAAATTTCTAGATAAAACAAGGTGAAAGTACATCCTTTCCAGATACATAGTTTTTATGCTATTTTAGCATTTTTTGGAAAAAAATTTATTGACACCTCATATTGACCATGATACAACGTGAGGAACAACACTGCAAGACAGACCATGCAATAACATTCAGGCGGCGCGGTGGGCCTCCTTACGCACACCCCCTCCCCGTCCTGAATGTTCTATATAATTAAACATTGCTCCCTCAGCTTACCTCAGGGAGCAGGTTTTTACGTCATCGCCTATGTTATAACATAGGCTGTCCTACAGCGTTGCTCCCCAGACTGACAATCTTACTACTGTAACCATTAAGCCAAGTAATGGTATTATTCAGTAAAGTTTTTTCTTGCGCGTGCGCCACACACAAACACAACACATATATGTACACACACACACACACACACACACACACACACACACACACACACACACACACACACACACACACACACACACAAACACAAACACATATATATATATATATATATATATATATATATATATATATATATATATATATATATATATATATATATATATATATATATATATATATATATATATATATATATATATATATATATATATATATATATATATATATATATATATATATATATATACGCACACACACACAAACACAATACATTTATGTACACACACACACACACACACATACACAAACAGACAGAGAGACAACTGAAAATTAATATTATAGATTATAGACATGAAATCTTTTGCATAGAAATCAATTTCCAGCGTTCGGAAGACAAGCTTCAATAATCATTTTTAGCCAGATAAAACTTTGCACAGTAAAACTCTATATTATCATCAATCGCTGTGTATAGTATCGTGATTGTTGCATTATCACTTTTATAGTTGATTCACATTATTTTGAAAATTGAAACCTATGAAAAAGGTTTAGTTAAATTGACTAGGTTTTAAAAAAACCGGATCAGCAACTACGTAAGACGAATAATAAAGCTTTTCTTGAAACGACAGGCCAGAGACAAACCGATTTGGGCGAAAAACTCGTTGTCCTAATGGTTTATGACCATATTTCAAGATTTTAATTACACAATCGTACGTTGGAGTAGAATTTTGAATCCGCTCGAAATTCAGCTACGTAGCTTCGTCGTATTCTTTGATGTTTGTGATCTTATCTCAAGCTTCGAAAATTTTACTCGTTTATATGAGCTGACCGCTGACCATAAATTTTCAGCCGAGTTTAGACATTATTTTACGCGTAGGATGATTTTTCTAGAATTCCTTAACACACATACATAACACGAAACTTTATTATTAATTTTTCTTTGCGCAGCTAAGGTTTTTAGATCCATTTAGATTTCAATATTTTATTTCGGCGTATTACTATCGAGGTGAATACTGGGAATTATTGTTGACACGACAAAACAATGGCCTTTTGGGAATTCATTAAATGTATCGATCACGACGGTTTGAAATTACGTAACGTAACGGCGTAATTTTTCGAAATGAAACATTGACTGAAAATTTCGGTGTTCTTGCTGTGATAATATGGGTATATACGTCACTTACTTATCTAATACGCGTAAAGGGGAGCGTAGGGGTCGCCTTGTCAGTCATTTAGAATGTCATACAAAAATGCGTTTTTTTGCCGATTTTGATTGTTGCTTTGCGCTTTTTTTGTCATTTAGATAACGTCATACAAACATGCGTTTTTTGCCGATTTTGTTGATTTTTATCTTTTTCCCGCCTAGTTTTTGCAATTTGTGCTCTTATTGTTCGTGTAATATTCTCGAAAAATCGATAGTTTGCAAGAATACCCCGGACTGGTACACGTTTGACGATGGCGGCCGAGTAAAAAGTTTTCCGAGTCTTTAAAAATATTGAAATACTGTGAAAACGTAGTTTTTAGATGCTCAACGATTTCTTCACAAGCCTGATTTACACACCACCCCGCTGCAATAGTTCGGATCCCATGCTTACAGCTCCAACCTCCTTTTTTACCAACCTATTAACACTACACTCCACCTATTGTGGCCTCAATATCGCGATCCCAACAACCTGCATACCGGATAAGTAAGAAAAAATGATTCTTTACTTATTGAAAAATTGATAAGCATTTTGATTAAAGTTCCACAACTGCCTTATTTTCCACCCAGTTTCCAGCAACCAATGCTCCATCAACAACAACAACGGCCCTAATTTCCACCCAGACCATTGCTCAAGCTATCGCCACTCCCCAAAATCAATAACTACAATGGCTTTCGCCGATCGACCCACCCAAAAAGCCCCAACTGGACACCAGTCGAACCTTTTGAACAATTTCCCCGCCACCGTTTTTTAGGGACGAAATAAAGATACAGTAATCAAATTTTTGGTATGAATGTAAACAACCTTTATTGACTTCTGCACAAAAAATTAAATACAAGCTAGTTGTATATAAAGTTTCGTTAATGCAGCTATTACGGATCGGCTAAAAGACGGTGGCGAGATTATTCAAAGGTCCCACCCGTCATCGCCACTGCCTCGATTTGCGCTTTTTAAAAATTTTTTTTTAATAATTACGTCCTGTAACTGTGTATTAAGTGATTATTTGATCCGAGTATATATGAACAATTTTACGGCCAGTACGAGGTCTATAGTCTAGCCTGTTGATTTTTTCAAATATCTCTCACGGCACACACGGGACCTACTCGTAAGTTTTTCAGAAATCTTCCTAGCTTGATTTACAGAATGTATTTTGATTTCCATGAGTTGTTCTAACCAGGCATGCACGTGGGGCATTTGGGGTCTAGAAGACCAAAGGTGGTTAGCACCAAAATTCTGGGGGTGCAAGATTTTTCAAAGGTCAAAAAATTGCCTTAAAAATAGTGGTATGGCTAAAATAACACCATTTTTCAACGTTTCTCATCGAGAACTATGCATAGGCATCAAAAAATTGAGAAGAAAACAAAAAAAATTCAAAAATTGAATTCTGGGATGGTATTTTGGTTCCTGGGGGAAATGCAGCCTTCCGGGGAGAAGTGCATACCCCCACCCCTTCCATTTCACGCCCACGTATGGTCTAGACCATACCTGGGCGTGGGGTTTGGGGGTATGCACTCCCAGAAACCAAAATACCCCTCAGAAACCAAAATACCCCCCCCCACAAATTCAATTTTTGAAATTTTTTTTTCGTAATTTTTGGATACCAATGGATAGTGCTCGATGAGAAACGTTGAAAAATGGTGTTTTTTTCGCCATACTATCATTTTCAAAACCATTTTTTGACCTTTGAAAAAAGCTTGCAACTCCCCCCAGAACTACGGTGCCGCCCACCTATAGTCTAGAACCCCAGAATAGAAAAATTGAGAATTTCTTGGGGAAAATGAGGCAAACTGGAGACCAAACACGGATGAAAATCGAAAATTTTCTTCAAAATTGCTTCAAATTGACCAAGAACCGTGTAACAACATAATTATAACACTGCTATTTTAGCGCTTATAACTATTTTTGAGGTCATTCTAGCCAAGAAAGCTCCTGTTTGACCCCCTCAGACCGGCTGACCCCCTAGTCGGCTATGCTGTGCATCTATGATTTAGACCATAGATGCATAACATGGCCGATCTGGAGACTGGAGCCGGTCTCTGGGTCAAAAAAGAGATTTTTGAACCAAAATGACGAGCTAGTATAAGCGCTAGAATAGCGTTAAAACTACACACATTCTGGTCAATTTAAAGCACTTCTGAAGAAATTTTTAAATTTTTATCCATTTGTGGCCTTTATTTCGCTTCATTTTCCCCGGAAAATTTTCATTTTTCCACTCTGGGGGAGAGACTTCCGGGTCTACGACAGTTGGGTGAACGACAATTGGGTGAATACGACAATTGGGTGAATGCGACAATTGGGTGAACGACAGTTGGGTGAATGACAATTGGGTGAATACGACAATTGGGTGAATGCGACAATTGGGTGAATGCGACAATTGGGTGAATGCGACAATTGGATGAATACAATAATTAGGTCTATATAGGACTCTTGCGTCACTGGAATTCTGGGGTTGCATCGGCACCCTTTCTGACGCCGGCCAAAACCACACATGGGTGCAGAGGGGCTTTCATCCACCCCCGAAGAAATAAGTGAACCTCCAAGCATTGATACAGCATTCGAGTTTTGTACCTTATTTGGTTAATTCATTCCAACAGAATTTTTCGAGTGCTTATCTGTGGCAAGGGCCACAGATATGTAGGCGTGCGGGGGTCTGGTACTTGTAGACCAGACATGCACTGGGGGTTAAAGGGGTCCTGCCTGACCCTCCAGAATGGATAAATAAAAGATTTTGTGGGGAAAATGCAGAATGAAGACCAGAAACGGATGAAAATTCAAAATTTCCTTCAAAAGTGCTTCACATTGACCAGAAATTGTGTAACTTAGTTTCAATGCTATTTTAGCGTTCAAGCCATTTTTTCAGGTCATTTTGGCCCGAGAAAGCTCTTTTTGACACCTCAGACCGGCTTGTCTCCCAGATTGGCCATGCTTTGCGTTTGTGGTCCTGACCATATATGCATGGGCAGCACCAAAATTCTGGGGTCTAAATAAGGTGAATACCAAAACATGCAATCAGGGGAGTCCCGGACCAATTATCGATTCTCGGGGTTCAGACCCCCACGCCCATGTGCTGTCTAGACCCCAAAATTCAAAGGACATCCCAAAATCGATAATTTCAGTTGGACCCCCCAGAAATGCTTATTTTTAGTTCTTTTTTAACTTTGAAGAAGAAAAACGTTGGCTATGTTAATGCTTTCAAAATTTTCAAAAATTCAATGAAAGAAATCGCCCTTGCTTTGCAAAAACGCTTCTGTTCGCACTGCCAATCTGTAACAGCACGAAAATTTCGCTCACGAACATAAGCATGCCCTTCGTAAAGCAGCTTACGCTTGCCCTTTTCACTGATGGCAAAATTAGCCATAGGCACAACAAGCTATAAAGCTCAATGGTCAAATTTTGCTGAATGATTTTAATCATTCGACCAACTCTTTATATCTTAGGTAGCGCGTTAGCGCGTACCTATAATATACTTGGGTACCCCCAACACCTGTGCACCCCTACAGCTATAACGGGACACTTCTGGAAGGTGCGGTTTTTTTTAAAAGAAAGATAATAAAAAAATTCGCTGCCTGTGTTTTTTTGTTTTTCTTGAAACTCAAAATTGACTGTGTAAAGAAGGTGTAAAGTTTTTGTGTAACGTTATAACATAGGACAAATTTTGGGACCTTTTTACTGCGGCATGTGGACAACTGAGTATTGATGACTCGAAGAATTGAGCAGGATAGGATAATAGAGGGATGAATTCTACAGATGAGCACTTTTTTTGTTTTTTGAAATTCGCATTAGTTATCGAACGGCAGTGTAAAGAGTGCGAAAATCTGGGGGTGAAAAAGCACTTTTTGGTCGAGTTTTCAACCTGCCTATGTCCGATACTAACTCCGGTTATGAGGTTTTTAAAATATTTTCTGACAGAAATGTAGAGCGGATCAAGGGCTACATTCTGCATATAAGCAAAGTCTTCTATGCTCTATGGTGAGTTAGATCCTGGGGTTTAAAGTTTACACTCTAGTGGATGGTGTAAAAAAACGGATTTTAACTAAGATTTCTCTGCCAAATTTTTCCGCTTATGAGTCAGTGTAAATCAAAGACAGCATTAATAAAGTGCCTCACAGGGGCTAAACATCGCAGCAAACCGCATTTAAAAAAAACGCAATATTGAGTTATTTATGGGGGTGTAAAGTTCGAAATCAGAGGTAAAAAATGGGCGAAAAAACACGTTTTTTCCGAAGTTTGATTGATAAATCATACCAAATAATTTTTGCAACAGAATTTTGGCGCACAGGAATGTACTACGATTTAAAAGCTACAAATTGTACCAAACCGAATTTCTTTAAACTCAATGGGGAGTTCGGTACGGAATTTTAAAGTTTACAGTGTTCTAAATGATGGAAAATACGTTTTTGTTGCGTTTTTTGATCGCCACTTTCTCCGTCCAGAAGTCGGGATAAGTCTAATAGAATAAAAATAAAGTGCTTTATATCGGGTGCATGTCAAAGCAAATTGTCTATACATTAATATTTAGCGAGTGTAAAGTCAAAAATTTGGAGTTTAAAATGCGTTTCTGTCTTGTTTTTTCTGCCTGCTTCTCCGGTTACGAGTCAGGGACACGTTTATCAAGTCTAGAAATGGACCAGGAACCAAATTTGATATGCCAGTCTGGCGCATATGTTTACACTCTACGGTGTTGTAAAGTAGTTTACACCAATTGTTAGTTTGCCCATAGAACATTATGTAGACTTAATTTTTTCATAAATATTAATCGTAATATCGGAACAATATCAAAATTACGAATCTGACTAAAATCTTCTTTACACTAGGTGTTTACATGAAGTTTACACTACATGTATTTCTTCGTTTTTGAGCATTCCAGAAACCTAATTTTTTCCTGGAGTCTAGAAGTTTTCAAAGGATCAAATGTGAGACGTCACGTAGGCGCGTTTGTTTACATCCAACAGTGATGTAAAGTAGTTTACACTCATTGTTTATATGTCCTCAGACCATTGTAGAGACATAATTTTTTCATGAATGTTGATCATAATATCCGAGTAATTTTTTACACTGCATGTTAGCCTTTGTTCTAGAGCATTGCAAAAACCGAAATTTTTTCCTGAGATATAAAAATTTACAGGGAATGAAATATATACGTCAGTTGGGCGCGCTTGCTTACACTCAGCAGTATTGCAAAGTGGTTTAAACCTAATGTTTATTGTCTTTAAAACATTATGGAGAATCATTTTTCCATAAATGTTGAAAGAAATATCGGAGCAATATCAAAATTACGAATCCGACTAAAATATTCTTTACGCTATGTGTTTGTGTAAAGTTTACATTACGTGTTAACCTTAATTCGATAGACTTGCAGAGACTTTGTAACTGAAGTCAAGAAATTTTCAAGGATTCATATGTGAGACATCAATTAAGTGAGTTTGTTTACCCTCAAAAGTAATCTAAAGTGATTTAAAAATTATGTTCAAGTGTCCTTAGATCATTGAAGAGATGTAATTTTGTCTTAAATGGGTTGCATTAAAGTTAAATCCTTCTTAGCCGTGTTTATAATATGTTTCACAAAATCTTGTACATGGAGAGCTATCGTTTAATTGATGTAAATTGCCTGCAAAAGTGGTTTAAAATGAACCAGCAATCACACTACTGTGCACAGAAGTCGACAAAGATATGCAGCTTTATTGTAATCATGTACATTAATAAGCCGTAAACTGTTAGTATTCTCTACACCTAGTAGTTGTGTAAAGTTTGCACTATTCATTTGTTGTTAATATGTAGTCTATACTACAAATTTATTTTACTACCAAATCAAAGCGTTAGTGTTCCTTACATTTGATATTTGCGTGAAGTTTTTGAATTTTTGCCGAAAAACTTTGCCTTCTAATTTACCAACATCCCGCCTTTTCCATTTTCTTAAAGTTTAAAATCTTTTATAATTCTCTTAATAATTTAATGGTAGGTTTTAACTTTAAGTTTCTCTTGGTTTACAACTCTCGCGTAGCAAGCTCATTTTTCAAAACTTTTTCATAGTGATCAGATTAGTCGCGTTTAGTTTGGAATTGGTGGACGGTCGTTATTTTATTACTCGGCTTAAATAAACCAAGTGACTATCTTTTGATTATTTTCTTTATCGCAAATTCAAACACCCAATTTTCAATTTGAAAATTGACCCAATTTTCAATTTGAAAATTGATCCAATTTTCAATTTGAAAATTGAAAATTGGGTGTTTTCAATTTCAAAAGTCACAACACATTGTGCTTGTGTATTGATTGAGTGAGGATTTGCAATGTGAATTCGTTGGTTAAATATTTGTACTTGATTATAAGTGAACTGCACATTAAGAAGAAATAACTTAATGCAGTTTTAATCTGAAAATGGATGGTGTCAATAAGGTTGTCTTGTTTAAAAAGGATAATGCTGATGTTAAGAACAATATTGTTTTCCGCGTTCTTGGACTGTTGTCATTATTGTGGCATGTTACTGATTGTGTTTACTGACTGATGTACTGAAATCACGCTAATTAAAAGTAGTGTACTAGCAAAGAAAAATGCTCCGATGGAACAAAAAAGATGAATATACTTGGAATTGTGGATTATTATGGATGTAAAAGGAGGGGACTAGGAAAAATCTACCTTAAGTCGGAAAACCTGCTAAAAATCACACTTTCTCTAAGCAACGCAAAAAATCGATGTATATTCTGCGGCCTCTAAAAAAGTGTCTTTTTTAAATAATGTTCGAAGTTTCAGATAAGAGTGTATAAACGAAATCTATCAAGGTTACTTTTTTAAATTGCTGGCACCTGATTGATAGAAAACTAAGAGGTATTGTATTTAAAGTTGTTTTATTTTATGAGCATTATAGCAAGCAAAGCAGGAGCCGATTGATTAGTGCACACAATCGTTTCGGGCATGCTAGTGTATCTACATTAAGTCTGTTTCAAGTCAACTTACGCCTTTCCTACTGTTTTAAACCAACCATGTCTTCAATTGTCTTCGATGTTTGCTATTTCATTCAATTGGCTTGGAAGACTGTTAGTTTACTTAATATCATTTCCCATAACTACTGCATAGCTAACGTGCTGCTGTTTCAATCATTGTTATGGTTGAATATTTATTTTAATCTGTTGGCCGCAGAATATACATCGATTTTTTGCGTTGCGTAGAGAAAGTGTGATTTTTAGCAGATTTTCCGACTTTAGGTAGATTTTTCCTAGTCCCCTCCTTTTACATCCATAATAATCCACAATTCCAAGTATATTCATCTTTTTTGTTCCATCGGAGCATTTTTCTTTGCTAGTAGGAAATTGTTTGGATCACTGTCATGTTTATGTCATCTCATTAACCTACTGACCCCATTCTACAGCAAGTTTTTTTCCATTTTGTTCCTTATTAATTAACCTAAAACATCGCTTATTTCAGGAAATATGAATTTCTTTCATTTTGTTGATTATTAATCAGCCTCTAACATCACTAATTTCAGGAAACACATTGATTTATGACCTTTGTTTCTGGCTCTCAAGTAACAAAGAAACAAATATGTTTTCACCTAATTGTCGCATTCACCCAATTGCCGTATACACCAAATTGTCATTCACCCAATTGTCGTTCACCCAATTGTCATACACCTAATACACCTAATTGTCGTTCACCCAATTGTCATACACCCAATTGTCGTTCACCGAATTGTCATTCACCCAATTGTCGTGATCCTCAGACTTCACCCCAAACCCCCTCCTTCCCCTGTGCATGTCTGGTTCTGATTATGGCATAAGAACTTCCATGACAAGAGTGTGGAGAAAACGTTATTTGATCACGAATATTCGGATCCCTTATGCTATAGTCTGTTTCACACGACTTCGGTCATAAATTTTAAAACTATGCCAAATTAAAAAAATTGAGTGAAATTGCCAAACCACAAAAATTGAACGACTTCGGTCATAAATTTTAAAACTATCTCCCACAATTAGCTGACAGATTGCGATCATAGCATTCATCTAATATATAATTATCGTAACCCTCGGCTTACTGTCGATGAAAATTCTTAAAATTTATGCACTAAATTATGTGAAACAGACTATAAGTACTTTAGGCGTGATCCAGCTTACAGTTGTATTTCTTTTCAATAAAGCCAAGTCTAATTACAATTTAATCCTTGCTTCTACATACATACATCGGTTTTTGTCCTTCAATTTCATTTTCTTGCAATTTTTAAAAAAATCCGTTAGTGACAAATCACGCCTCATGGGTAATTCTTACAATGTAATCAGCTGTTTTTTCGCTTTTTGTCCTTGCTATCTCTCAAACAACCGCAACTTTATGATTATTTCTGAATTTTGTGTCATTGAAAAGGTAGGAGAAACTCTGTAGTAGGGCCTACCTCTCGAGTTATAGAACATCCTTTTGCACTGTCAAGCGGCATTCTATCGAACTATTGACGATATTTATCCCAATTCTTCTAGTGGATATTTAAAAGAGAAAATCACTCACACAGCGGTTGCGGTGTTTGACAGCAAATCTATCACAATCGACGTAGAATAAAGATTCCGGACACTGTTTTGAGCTAATATTATAAAACTATAAAAATATCTATCCGAAAACTAGACTTTTACGCGCTTCGCGGATTTTAGCTGCCTACATTATATAAAAATTTGTGTGATTAAGCATAACAAAAAAAATGGTTGTTCTATTGCGATTAGATTCATTGTGAAACAACATTTTTCTCAACTTTTGTGATTATTGCCTTCAGGGTTAATAATTATTCCGGCCTATTTTTCCATTTTATAGACAGAAAGTTGTTATTGAATTGCAACATGTTAGAAAGCTGACGAATAACAAGATGTGTACCCATGTACTTATCTATCAGCTCCGATCGACCAGTGATGACTATTTGAATGTTAATTCAGCATTTGAATTTACAAATAAGCTTTTAAAGCGTTTTTGCATTCTCTTAATATTCAAATTATTCACTACCACTACTTCAGAAAGGAATGTAGACTTATTGTGTTTTCCATCCGTACTAATCATGAGAGGAATGCTTGATATGCTTAGAATAATCCGCTGGTTTTTGATATTGCTTTGCTTAGTGAATGATTACTTCAATGCAGGATCAATTAAGAAGTAGGGAAAATATTTGGCTTCATTTTTTCGATTTGGATCTAGATATAGTTAAGCAGTTCCGAATCCCGATGCCTTCCCTGAATCATTTTATAGTTTTTATATAGATTCAAGAATGTCCGCCTTTAATCTCGAAATAATTTAATAATCATAAAGATCTTACAATTGTCTGCCTCATAATCTTAAAATAACTTATTAATCATTAAGATTTTATAATTGTTTGTTTTATCTTATCTTATTGTCTCCTCTCATTATTGGCCAGACACATATGTAGCTGGTTTTCTGAATCTGGGAGGGACTTAAATTTTCTAAATCAGATTTCTCAACAACTGTTTGTAGACAGGCAAAAAAGTGGTGTGTTTAAGCGTTTCCCAGCTAGCTCTACACACTAGGGAATAATAAATTTCCTAAAATTTAAGAAAACTTAAGTCGATTTTAATCATATTCAAAAAATATATTGCATAAAATAATGACGCAAATAATTTCTGAACATTTGACCCCCCTGAAAAACTATTCAGCTTGTTTTGTACTCAAGTCTGGTACCTAAATTGTTAAGAAAACCTTAGGAATGAAAATTAGAGAAACGCTTCAGAAAATTTTGATATATTTACCATACTCAAATAGGGTTGTTCGAAAGGCAAGCATTATACGAAAAACAGTAACCTGGCGCGGGCGCCGGAAATTTAGGGCTGATTAGTTTAAAGTGTGCTAGCATCTGTTCTGGCAGCCTTTCAAACGCGCCTCAAGAATATTTAACTTTCTCCTTCGAGGAACCCTTCTGAAAACTTACTTCTGAAATTTGGGGGAGTAGTCCCCTATTTTCTTATAGCTGTGTGCCTGTTAATAGCTTTAAAACTTATCTTATTTGTTTAGTTTAAACACTGGCCAGGCTATCGTCAAAATTTGCGTGAGCAGCCCCGTGAATTTTTCGGTAACTTTTGACGAGGCTAAGCCAAGACGCCTCACGGGCAACAAAAAGACGCTTTTTCATTTCGCGGATGAACGTAAGGACGAAATTTGCTTCAATACTAGGAACGGAGCGGATTTCAGCATTACGTTGCAAAATACTGATAATAAATTCGGAACTTGTCAGTCACCCATGGAATTTTCGGCCACTCGAAGTGCAAAAGTTAGCTGTTTGAGATGGAGCGTCTATGCCTGTCAATGTACGTGCGAATTGTGCACTAAACCGGAATTCTAATGAAATTACGTGTATATATATCTAATTCGTGTTGATTGCAGCCGGTTTTTTTAGACGGTAGTTTACTTCACACGAATAAAACTGTCCAGCTGAAGATCAATCGAAAACATTTATTCAAAATGGCAATTCATTTTGAGATCACATCGTAACTGAAAGTGTGCAGAAGTAAAAATAATAATCAGCTTACAAGTTGACTTGAAACGCAAGTATAAGTAAACTGTCACGCGCACCAGTTAAAGATATAAATAAGAGAAGTATACCTAAATTTTTTATATTTTACCTTCAAAATTTTCCGCTCTAATCATTGCACAGAGCGAGAATAGGGATATAACAAGTCTAGAAAATCGTTACTTAGAGGTATAAGAATTAAAGTGCCTACATATGTATTTCACATAAATCAAAAAAGAGCGCAAGACAAGTCCCAATAAGCCTAACAGTGAATCCTAAATGTATAATACATGTGTGAATATACAATACAACAAGATCTAAATCGGATCAGGAAAATCAAAAAATAATATTTTTTAGTTTTTCTTTTTTACATCTTCTATCACGTTGCATAAGTAGGCATAAAAGAAGTGCAAAAATAAAAATAATAAAATTTCAAAAACATCATGAAAATCTAAGTTCGGGTACTGGGCACAGGTGGGCGGCATAAAAATTCTGGAGGTGCAATATTTTTCAAAGGTCAAAAAATAGCTTTAAAAATGGTGATATGGCGAAAAACACCATTTTTCAACGTTTCTCATCGAGCACTATCCATTGACATCAAAAAATTGCGAAAAAAACGAAAAAATTTTCAAAAATTGAATTCTGGGGTTATTTTGGTTTCTGGGGGGTGTTTTGGCTTCTCGGTGGTGCATACCCCCCAACCCCTCACGCCCAGGTTTGGTACTAGGTATTATATAGGATTTTTCCTTATTTCGGCCACTCAAAGGACTCGCCTTTTCAAATCGTGTGCTGCTAATGGCACTGTTGAATAAACATCTTTCTGTGAATTTTCTGTAGTTGTACTGTGCCAAGCTGAAAAAAAATTTATATATAGATTAGCGTATGTACATATCGATCGTTTGCCATAAAGTGAATTTTTTATTACATGGTATTGCACACCACTGAAATTCATTGCATTTCATACATGACTAAATGCGCGACTATAAGAAGCATATTTTGCGTTTTATGCTGCTTATTTTTTATACAAAAGCGCATAAGCCTTCAAACTTCAATAAAGGAATTTTAAGTCACACCAGAATGCGAAATCTTTTGCTGAGCTTAACATCGACAAAAGCTTAACAAAGAACATTTTTTGTTGAAATCGAGATCCGTCCGTTTCTTTTTGTGGCAGCAAAGTGAAGAACCATATTGTAGTCGAAATGCATCGCAGTTTTTGTCGAGGACTTATTGTTTTACTGATGATATTGCTCTTTATCAGTTTCAATTATTACATTGCCTCGAGTTATATACATCGGAATAAGTGAGTCACGGACGCGGTAACTCTGTATAGGAAAATAGAGAATATGAGGTAGTAGCCGGCCGGTCAGGGGTCGGCCACTTAGCTTTCTTGTGCCATAGCCTCAAAATCTGGTATGTAAAAGCTAACAGCGCAATCTACAGGTTCTGATCAATTTCTAGTTTGCACTTTTAAAAAAATGTGATTTGTATCCACTTCTAGCCTATTTTGACTTATTTTACCCGAAAAAAATACTTTCCCTTCGGAGTCACTAGAGACTCCAATTCATCACGTGCATTGCGTGTTTGGTTATGTATATACATTATGTAGGTACGCAGGGGCGGATTTGAGGGGGTCCGGGCGGACGGCCGCCCCTCCATTGGCTAAATATATTTGGCGAGATAAAGAATGGAAATGTAATTTGCAATGATTTTTGGCCGTCAGTGGTCATAATTTTTCAAATTTTTCTGGCGCTCCGCGCCGGATAATATCTATTAATGATATTTATTTACTTTCTTTGCGATCCGGAAGCCACTCTTTGCTCACGGAACGGCTTCCAAAACAATTTCAAGAACAGAAACATCTATTTCAGCATACATTTCTTCTATTTTCGAGCATAACTGTAGAAATTTTCGACGTTCGGCACCAAATGTTACAATTACAGGAAATTGAGCAGTAAATCATCCTTCTAAATGTCCTTCAGCCTAAATTCTACAAATTTTCAGCGGTTCGCGTTGGATTTTCGCTAAAGTCAAAGAAATTTAATGATTTTTTTCGCACAAAATTGTCGAAATTTTTAAAAATTTCCAGAAAAATATTGCATCAAAAGGGATTTTAAATAAAAGTAGACAACTTAAAACGCTAAAAAACGCAATTTCGCATGTGAAAGGCAAATTTTTGGACCTATTTTTGACTGTTTTTGGAAAAGTTGGGATACCGCCCTTAGCAAAATCCTAGATCCGCCACTATAGGTACGTCTCGGCAAATTCGGACTAACAACGATTTTACGAGAAAAGATTGTGATAATTTACAAGTTCAAAATCAGATTTGGGACACTTGATAGTTAAGGAACACAGGGTTGTTAAAGTTAACGATATTGAAACGAAATATATCGTTAACGACGTGTTTTTGAGCCGTCGTAAACAAAACGATATCGTTTGTCGAGAGTCGTCTTTAACGAAAACGATATTAATTTTGGAAAAAAAAAGTTTTTCTGTTTGATCCTATTTGACTATTTGTTACGAGTTTTCTGATGAGGCTGCTGGCTGAGTGGGAGAGAGGGTATAACAGACAGCAGAGCTGATCTTCAGGTATTGTCTCTTCTGCTCTACGAAATGTGATCCAAAATTGACTTCGATCCAGCATCAACTGTCTTTAGCTTAATCCAAGACAGTTATGATCACACCTGGGCGTGGGGGGTTCGGGGGGTATGCACCCCCCAGAAACCAAAATACCCCCCAGAAATCAAAATACCCGCCCCCAGAATTCAATTTTTGAAATTTTTTTCGTTTTTATCGCAATTTTTTGATGCCAATGGATAGTGCTTGATGAGAAACGTCGAAAAATGGTGTTTTTATCGCCATACCACCATTTTTAAGACCATTTTTTGACCTTCAAAAAATCTTGCACCTCCCCCAGAATTTTCTTGCTGCCCACGTATGGTTATGATCGTATTTTAGATCGGATACCGATCTTTCAGGGAAGTTGATTTACGGGACGAATTTTTTGTTATTGTGAAACACAATTATTTTGAATCTGATAATAAAATTGCGAAGTGTAAGAACTGTTCATTCCACATTATTGCTATTTGGATTTAGCGGTATTTAGATAATTTTACTTAATCTGTTTTTAATATTTACAATTTGAATTGAAATTAAGTGAAGTCACACCTAAAGGTCCAAAATAGATAAAGTAGGCCCCAAAATTAGCCTTTCACGTGCGTAATAGGGTTTTTTTCCGGCGTTCTGCGTTGTCAAAATTTCTTTACAATCGCTTCAGCCGCAACATTTTTTTGGAAAATTTAAAATTTTCGACACTTTTGTTCGGAGAAAATCGTAAAATGTCTTTGACTTTAGCGAACATTTGGCGCGAAGCGCCGGAAAATTTGCGAAATGAAAGCAAAAGAAACCGTAGGAGCTTGAATTTCTGCTTGATCTTCTGGATTTATAGCATTTGATGCAGAGCATCGAAAATTTTGAAAAAAGTTATGCTTGGATATTGATTAAAAGTAGGCTTAAAAGGCTGTTTCTGCTCTTGAAATCGCCAAAATCTGTTCCCTGAGTAAAAATATGGCCTCCGGACCGACAAAAAAGGAATTAAAAGTTATTATATATAATCGGCGCGAAGCGCCGAAAACGTTTGAGAAATTACGGCCGAAAATCATTGCAAATTACGTACAAACTTACCTTATCTCGCCAATCCTTTTTAGGTCAATAGGGGTGGGGTGGTGGTGGCCGCCCCCTCAAATTCGCCCAAGCATTAAATTGCGGTTTTTAAACAAATTTTTAGTTACCACAAAATTCGAAAGTTTTTATACTAATAGTGCTTATGTAGAAATTGGTCTGTAAATGATAATTCATTTAGATGGTCTGCTATTTAATTTTCATGGAGCTTTTAAGCCACTTGTAGTCTAATTTATATAGAATTGAATTCAAGCTTACTTGTAAAAGACTACAGCTTTTAGCTAGCCTTAGCTAGATCAATAAATGAGAGTAAAACTACTCAGTAAATGAACAGATGGGTAAAGAGTTAGAAGTTACATACATTAGTTTATACAGTCTGTTTCAAAATTCTTGAGCCTTCTTTTACAGTAAGGTGATTTGAAATTGTAAACAATTCAGCCATTCGGCAAAAGGCGTTTTTCAACATCCGCACCTCGAGCTAAATGGTTTGTCAGTTCGTCTCCTGCATAATTTAGCTCCTAAAGCTTCCGCTTGGCATTATTGCTATTCAAATTTCGGTTTTAAGCGACTGACCGGGTACAAAAATTATCGCACGTGCAGCTGAGATCAAACCCCATACCTATCAATTCAAAGGCAGACGTCTAATTCACACTTGGGTGTGAATTGGGCGTTTAATGGAGTGCTAACACCCCCAGAATTTGAACCCTCTCCAGACATGTTCTCGGAGGGAGGGGGTTTGAACCCCCAGCATGGCAACTGACCCCCCGCAAAATGGCTGCGACCCCCCCTAGAATTGTCGATTTTTCGTAAAAGTTAGTAAAAGTTACAAAAGGTGTGCCTTTTTCAGCGTTTTTAGCTTATTTTTGGCTCAAAAATCTCAAATTTTTGGCGCTTAGCGCCATGTACACATTTTGTAACTATATTTTGTTCAATTTACTCAATTTTTTCAAATTTTTCTTCCAAAGTTTTTCAGGTTTTTATGATCTAGAAAGAATGAGCATTGTCGAAAACGTCAAAACACAGCGTTTTTGACGAGTACCCTTCGAATTTTAGCCCGAAAAAGGCACTTTTTAAAAATTTTTTGGGCTACCCAGAATTCCTATGCTCTACATGTACGCCCTCCTCCTACAAAAATCGATAACCCCCAGAAATAAATTTTTGGCTCTTCTCGGGATTTTTGATTGTTTCGATCCCCCCAGAATCAGGCTGCTGCCCATGTACGGTCTTGACACCTACCAGCGGGAAAGGGCCGCAATCAAAATATTCGTCAATTATGTGACGTTGAGTGGGTAAGAAAGCCGTCGCTTCTTTCGCTCTACACTGATTGTTCGATTTGTTGATTCTTTCGAATCACCCTGCTGTAAAAAATCTCAAGAATTTTGAAACAAACTGTAAGAATAGTGATAAAAACATGAAAATAGAAAAATGCTAAATATTATTGTAAAAAACGATATTGATATCGTTGACGATATTTTTGGGGTCGTCGTTTTCGTTAACGAAATCTTATTTTTTCTGAAAAAATATCCTTAACGAAAGCAAAAACGATATCTTTTTTCACTAACGATAACAACGCTACACATGTGTAAGTCATAGCCGTGTTTAGGGGGTGGCGAGCATCGCTGGGCGGCACCAAAGTTCTGGGGGAGGAGTGCAAGATTTTTTCAAAGGTCAAAAAATGGCCTCAAAAGTGGTGGTATGGCGAAAAAACACCATTTTTCAACGTTTCTCATCGAGTACTATCCATTGGCATCAAAAAATTGCGGAAAAAACGGAAAAAATTTTCAAAAATTGAAATCTGGGTGGGTATTTTGATTTCTGGAGGAGGGGTATTTCGGTTTCTCGGGGGATGCATACCCCCAAACTCCCCCCACGCCCAGGAATGGTGACGAGGCGAGCTAGGCGGTCGCTCGGGACCGCTAAAACTTTAGAGAATACGGAAAAATCTTTTAAACTGAATATTAAAAATTATTAAAAAATCTAAATCTAAAATCAAGTTTAACCCAGATTTTAGATTTAGGGCTATCGATGTTAAGCATGCTAAAATTATGATAGATGAAAACTCACGAATTAGTGTACGAAAAATGTGGGTAAATTATATTTATGACCTGCTTTTCTATGACGACACATTGCCGTTACAATATTCATGATTATTCCGAGTACATCTTATTCATCATTCTGATTTTCTGAAAATTTCCCGAATTTTCTAGACAAACTTTCGTTAAATTTCCAGTTTTTTAAAAAGTCACAGTCATAAAGAAGCTGGCCCATAATCTAATTCTGCATTTCTTTAATGCCCTCTAGAAATTTTTATGTCTGTTTGCTAAATTAATTATACTTTATATTTTACAGTGCACAGCTGACAATTTAATGTCAGATACATAATTTTTTGTGCGGTGGCAATCGTTGAGAATCGCTCAAAATTTTTCAAGTCATATGTACAATGTATACGGATTGTATACAGCAAAGACATATAAATTTTAGCATTTCCGCATTCTTTTCATGGAAAATTCAGAAAAAGTCGTTCCTTAACGACTAAAAATTTGTATTAACCTTACTGCGTACTTTCTTGAGGGGTTGACTTGACAACCCGCACAATTTTATGATCCCTGAAATGTTGGCTGACCACCGAAAATTTTAATTTTTTCAGTAAGCTAATGAAGCATACTATTTTGAGCGTTTTCAGCGGGTTTTTGACTCATAAGTACCTACCATTTTTCGATTCCTGTCATTTTCGACTATATTTTGTTCACTTCCACTAGGTTTTTTAAATTTTAACGTTTTTATGGTCTAAAAAGAAAAGGCATTATCAAAAATCAAAAAATAGTTTTTCATGTGTGCCCATCGTGATTTATTTCACAAATGCAGAATGTTTTAGAGCATTCCCCAGAATTCTCATGCCATACCTTACCTACTAGTACTACATACCTATGTACTTTACATTGCATAGTCGCTATGTATAACATTAGGAATTTTGAGAGCCACTGAGAGCTAGTTCGCTCAGGGCTGCTACAACCCTAAGCACGGCCCTGGTAAAAGTAAATACGGAAATTTCTTATGACTGTGGCTGAAACGATCGACTTTGGCTGTTCTTACTCTTCGAAATACTCCGTGTCAGCCTCTCGCATAACTTGTCGAACAGTATTCTCATTGTTTATCAGGTAGGTACTCTTTGAAACGTTTTTGACGTGCCACAACCATAAGTGTAGCGTGGCCGATCCGGAGGGGGTCAGCCAATCTGAAGGGGGTCAAAAAATTGAACTTTTTTGAGCCCAAATTACCTCAAATACCATATGCTCTAGCGTTAAAACTACGTTCTGGTCATTTTTAAGCAGGTTTGAAGGAAATTTACAATTTTCATCCATTTTAGTCTTCGTTTTGACTCATTTTCCACACAAAAAATTTCCATTTTTCCATTCCGGGGGTCTAGATCATAGGTGGGCGGCACCAAAGTTCTGGGGGATGGGGGCAAGATTTTTTCAAAGGTCAAAAAATGGCCTTAAAAATGATGGTATGGCGAAAAAACACCATTTTTCAATGTTTCTCATCGAGCACTATCCATTGGCATCAAAAAATTGTAGGAAAAAATTTCAAAAATTGAATTCTGAGGGGGGGGGGGTATTTTGATTTCTGGGGGTTTCTTGGTTTCTCAGGGGGTGCATACCTCCCCAAACTCCCCCACCCACGCCCAGGTATGGTCTAGACCCCCAACCTTCCTCCTGCTATGTGCATGTCTGGTCACGCACGACTACACCAAAAGAAATAAAATTTCCAACTTGACTTTTAGTAGAGATTCCCCGTTATCGTCCTCGTGCCATGTTAGAGTGTGCCTGCAGGGATCAACGAACTCCAGCCTCAACTACAAGCAATTTGTTGATAATTTTTGCCAACAATTAAAGGACAAAAATTTCACTCGCACAAGTAAACGAGAAGAATGCATTAAAGTGGCGAAAAAGAAACCAATCCGTGTTTTTGTGACCGGTACTGTCTCCAACGAAATGTGCAAACAACCGTTTATCTTTCAAGCTAGCGGTGAAGGTGTGACAAAATACGTGATAAATTGTTTTAAGTGGAGTGAACGTACATGCATGTGCTCATGTGACAACTGTGACTAGATGAACAAGAGTCAAAGTCGGAATTACAGACCTATCTACTTTTTTATAATTAGTTCCCCACAACTTTGGGCATAAATCTAAAGAATTTTTACTAACAGTGCGTAGGTCATTTCGACAGATTAATATTATTATAGCAATATCATCAATGTAAGCAATTTGTCAGCCTATTGTTGGTAATATTTTCTAAAGGTACCTATGCCCACCGGGATATCCTGATTGAGCCTAATCCGCATATTGTTTTTCCGGCTTAAGGGAATGCGAGAAGAGATGCCAATTCTGTCAATAATTCAGTTTAGGCTTAGACTTTAGTAATACGCATTCAACATGATGTCAGTGTAACCGGGCAGAGTTGCATAGAAAAGATTTAAAATTGAAATAGAGAGAAAGAGAGCCAACAGTACAATTGACGCTGATATTTATATGCGAAAAACAAGTCTTTCCCGTCACCTATATAAAATAACTTTTTGAACTACTTATCTGTTACTACATTTACGAATATCCCAATATCATCCTCAGTCGATAGTTGACGTTGAATAGCGCTAGACGTTGATTAGCGTTACATCAGCAGGTTAAGTCAGAACAGCAATACACGGATTGGGCTCAAGTAGTATATTCCGATCGGGCCCGAAGTTATGTGAAACAGACTAATGAGAAGGAGAAAAGAGAGAATAATGTTGAAACCCAAAAATAAATTAATTGCAATTTTTCGCGAGTCTTCATCAGATTGTTTAATTTTACATATGTACCTATACATACATAGGCGGATTTTTTGGGGGTGGGGCCGGCCGCCTTTCTCCATTGGCCCATAATAGTGCGCAAAATTAAGGATTTTTGAGCGATTTTTGGGTTAAAACGGCTAATTTTTCTGCCCAAGTCAGGGTTCCGCCCCCCCTTAGGAAAATCCTGGATCCGCCACTGTATACATAATGTAGACTGACTAGAAGCCTGTTTTCACGTTTTAGAGTGTCCAAATTAATAATGAATGAATAAATAAATAATTGATTTATGACTTAAATAACTTATTCACACATTCTCGTTTCTGCTCAACCCCGTTTCCGCTTTTATATTATGTTAAAGTGGTTAATTCAGGAACCCCCAGAACAGGACTCCTCGTGGAACGGAAGGGTGCCTACCAAAGATGGGCAGCACCAAAATTCCGGGGGTGCAAGGTTTTTCAAAAGTAAATGGTCTTACAAACGGTGGTATGGCGAAATAATACCATTTTTCAACGTCTCATCGAGCACTATCCATTGGTATCAAAGAAATTGCGAAAAAACAAAAAATCTCAAACATTGAATTTTGGGAGGATATTTTCGTTTCTGGGGGATTCGGCCTTCTGGGAGGTGCATATCACCCACGCGTGGTAGCCACCTACATAACTTACGTACTGTAACGTAGGTAACTGGTACAGTCAAAGACTCCGAAAGCCAATCTTGCTTCGGCAAAACGGAGTGGTGTATGTACATTATCTATTGGTTAGGTACCTACTTACCCGTTAGATGCTCTGCAATGCAACTATAGTCTGTTTCATTTAACTTTGCGGTTTTCTTCTGAAATTTTCCACAAGAATCAGGCTACAAAAGCGGTTTAAACTTTTGATGCAGTAATGCGGCTCAAAACAAGCATACGTCTCTATATGACTCGACATGCTATAGAATATCATATTTATTGTATTAGTTTAAAACACTTTTGTAACCGCTTCAAACTTTTTTAGAAACCTCAAAGTTAAATGAAACAGACTATAGTGTTGTAAAAGATAAGGATTTTTTGCAAGATAAAAGATAAAGATAAAGTTGAAATTTTTAAATCTAGAAGATAAAGATAAAAAATTAAGAAAGATGAAGATAAAGATAATTTGCAAGATAAAGGAACCAAAAAGATAAAGATAAAGTATACATATGTAAATATGGTCGCCTGGACCCAGGAGAATGATGTTTGTGAAGTGCAATAAACGAGAGTGGTGATGTAAAGCAGCCAACTGAATGCCCTAATTTGTACACCTGAGATCAAAGAGGTGATAGGCATTAAGCACACATAAATATAGGTTTGGGAGTTTACCCGCGGTCACTTCTTTCTTTTCACAAGCATCAAAACCCTGCTCTATGCGCCTGTACGGAGTATAGTCGCAACAGTTATTGATTTTTTCAAACTTCTTCATGTTTCCGAGGCTTGGACTTAGATGAACGTGGGTGATAGTAGTAGTAATCCCGCTCAGATCCGTATCACTGGGGTCAGGAACCCTAGAATCTGAAAGACCCCGCCCCAAAATATCGATAGACCCCAGAATTAAATTTTCGGTTCATTTTCCGCGATTTTGCCCATATCGGACCCTCCCCCGGAATCTTGTGAAGCCCGTATCATGACTGCAACCACTTATAGGGGAGATATTGTGAAGGGAGCAAGGTGAGACGATTTCAAAATAACCGGAGAATCTTTCTGAGCTTCACTCATAAAATTAGCTGTCATTAAATTGTTTTCATAGTCGTTAATGGTTCAGTTTCCGAAATTCACTTTACCGCTTCTATTATTTTACCAGTACTCACCATACATTAGCAGCTGCCGAATTCTGCGTGGCGCAAAAGCTAAAAGACATGCCTAACATTCAATTCAGAGGGGTGTTCCAGATTTTCGGGAGAAGGGGTCTAAAAATTCACTGGACCAAGTCGTGTAATACTCATTCCCGAAATTCGCTGCGCCGAAGTATCCCAAATGCTCAAAACGCAATTATTTTTTGTAGGTACCTATGTAGGCATTTCGCTATTTCTCATTGACTGCATTTCTTTGCAAAAGTGAAAATCTTGAATAAAAGGTTTGTTGACAGGGAAATTAAGCCTAGATGCCGGAAGCTTATGCATGAATCTTAATTTTCAAGCCAGTGATTCTTTTACACGATCTTAAGCTCTAAATAACAATAACATTTTATGGAACCTATTGTACGTATTTATTTCTTTTTTGCCATACTGATGACATCCTATAGTAATTCACCCCACTAAAATGCGTGATTGATTTTTAATAGCTGCACAACTGAAATAAAAAGCAAACGATAGATAATATGGCGCAAAGCGCATTTTGACACGAGTATAAAGAAAGTAACAAGGATAAATAGAAAAATGAGATGGAGAAATCACATAGTGTGAAGAGAGGATTATCACTCAAGGCCTAACGTCATATTTATACATTGGACGATCGTCAAAATTAATGGCTGCCATGCGACCAGATATCTTATCCAGTCTAAAAGTTGCCCATAAAACAGATGCGGCTTTTCCCATCTGAAATAAGCACATAAAACAACAAATAAAGTGTGCGAAATAGCAAAAAAAATTAATTATCAAATATAAAAGAATAAAATCACATCAGACCGTTACGAAAGTGATCAGACAAAAGGCCTATTTTTTAAAACGAAAATTGTAGTTTGAAGCACAAGACGCTAAAATTCCTTCACATTTACAAAATTGCTGACTTACTGTAATTTTTAAAACAAAATTTATGCATCGAATCGCGTTGTCAAGTTATATAGGTACTTTACAGACTGGCAAATGACTAAGTAAGGAGAATCGACTACAAAATTTTTCGAAGACCAGCTAAATGCTAGGAATGGGCATGCTGTCATGTTACATTGGTAAAGATTAGAAAGATCAAACTGCGGATACTTTTGAATTTTTCAATGAAATTTGAACTGGTGTCACTGAATATAGATCATCGCCCTCACAAAAATTTGGATATTGAAGCTTGTTCTACAAAAAGTAAAGAATTGTTTCGAACTCGTGCAAAAAATACCGATAAAGCACTTTAAGCAAACTGTAAGCCATTTAATCCAAAAGAATAAGGAGAAATTTGAAATGTAAACAGCGCTGATAATTTAAAAAGTCCAAAATGTAAGGCATGTATTTTACATTACGATCATATACAATGTAGGGCGGCCTAAAAACGCTATACTCTTACGTCGCATCGAAACTTGGGCTAATACGAGGATTGACATTTGAGACTTATCGCATTAGATATATAAAAACATTGTTTAAAATGTGCAATTATTTTTCGTCAACTACCGACTTTCTATATGTTACAGCGGCTTCTTTACACCCATTTTGACATTGTTTGAATTCCACAGTTTCTTTACAATATTGCATTACTGATTATGTAATTAATCATAGGTAGCGCGTACCTATAATATACTTGGGTACCCCCAACATATGTACCCCCTCACAGCTATAACGGGACACATCTGGGAGGTGAGGTTTTTTAAAAGACCTTTTTTTTGTTCACACTCAATACGTGAGTGTGTAAAGTTTACACCGAAAATTCAAATGATCGGCGGATGGTCAATTTTTTAAAAATGTTTTCCTTGATTAGTAGGTTACGAATATGGTCTTAAAATTTCTTCACAATCATTAGTTGTTGCACAGGAGTGTAAATTAGACGGTTTTTTACTGTTTTCATGTGCACAAGCATATCTAACTCAGTTTTACATTCTATGCAGTCTGATTGGTTTCAAAAAGGTAGACGGTTATAAAATCTAGGGGAGCCTTTTTTATTTTTTTTTAAAAGTAATATTTTCAAATTTAGAGGCGGTTTATTGTAAAGAGTCTGGGACAATATAATATTTTTTCCTGCCATATTCTCCACTTAGTATACATAAACGTGGTAATTATCTCTAAAATGTGACTCGTCCTAAGCGCTACAGTCAAAATTTATTTTGTTTCTTTACAATCAATATTGCGTTATTAGTGAAGGTGTAAATTTTACCCAAAAAATTTTTTCCGCCCAGAGCATCGCGAATGATAAATTTTAAAAAAATGTTCTCCGTAAGGTCAGAATAATGAATCTGACCTTTAAACTTTTTCACAGCCAGTGTTTGTTGAGGTATGAAGAGGTGAACTTTAAATTATACATATATTTTCTAATGCCGATAGATAACTACGTATTGCATGTTGTTTGATCAGATTTTTCGTATTTCAGAGGTTTTTGACTCGTCTTTAATAAATAATTATTTTCATTATAATAAATGCACTATTCTAATACTTCAGTAGAATGATGAATATTTTTCAATATAGTATAATCAAGCTGAAATCTTGGCTGCGAGTTGAGTTGGTGCAATTACTGACGTATCCGTTGTCGCATGTGGATTTAAAAAAGAATAATGGCTTCAAGTCTTCTGAATGCTAACTTTTTCATTTTTTAATTCTTTTGGCAAAACCATGCACTTCATTTGGCTTATTCATCTATTTAGGTTCTGCAGATCACTTTTTTTAAATTTCGCATCAGTTCTCGAATGTGAGTGTAAAGAGTGCGAAAATCTGGGGGTGAAAAGACACATTTTGGTCGAGTTTTCGACTTGTTTATGTCTGCAAAACAACTCCAGTTATGAGTTTTAAGAAATTATTTCTGACAGAAATGTACTACGGATCAAGGGCTATCTTGTGCTTACCAGCAAACTTTTCTATAAACAATACGCAGTTAGTACCAGGGGTTAAAACTTTACACTCTAGTGGATGAGTTAAAAAACAGATTTTGTCCAAGATTTTTCTGCCAGATGAATTGAATAAAATAGAAATAAAGTAACTTCTAAGAGCTACACGTCGAAGCAAGCCGCGTTCAAAAGAACGTAATATTGAGTTGTTTTTGGGGGTGTAAAGTTCGAAATCTGAGGTGTAAAATAGGCGAAAAAACAGGTTTTTTTCGTACTTTGATTGGTAAATCATATCAAATAGTTTGCGTAACATAAGTTTGGCACATACAAACGGACTACAATCAAAGGTTTACAAACTGGCCCGAACCGAATTCATTTACACTCAATAGGCGTTAGGTTCAGATTTTTGAAGTTTACAATGTGGTGGATAGTGGGATGGAAAATATGTTTGTCCATTTTTTCGTTCGCCACTTTCTCTCTTCAGAAGTCGAGCGAGGTCGAATAGGATAAAAATAAAGTGCCTTCTAAGAGGTACGCGTCACAGTGAATCGCGTTTGTTTACATCAATATTTAGCTTTTTCGGGAAATGTAAAGTCAAAAAAATGGGGGAGTTAAACGTGTTTCTGTCTTTTTTTCTACCAAGTTCTGAGTCTCGACATAATCCCAAGTCTAAAAATAAACCAGAAGCCAAATGTGATACGCCAATTTGTTTGCACTCAACAATGGTGTAAAGTGGTTTACATCTGATATTTATTTGTCCTCGGTCCATTGTGTTGACTAAATTTTTTAATAAATGTTGATCGTAAATATCACAGTAATATCAGAATTACGAATCCGACTAAAATTTCCTTCACACTCTGTGGTTGTGTAAAGTTTACACTGCATCTTAACTTTAGTTCTAGAGCCTAATTTTTTTCAAAATGTTCTACGTAAAATCAGAATTGGGAATCTGACTGTTAGTTTTCTATACACCTAGTAGTTGTGTAAAGTTTGCACTATTCATTTGTTCTTAATATGTAGTTTATGCTACAAATTTATTTTACTTCCAAATCTGAGCGTTAGTGTTCCTTTCACTTGATATTTGCGTAAAGTTTATGCTGAAAAACTTTGATCTGTTTAAATAATGTAAGGTTGTCTTGTTTGAAAAGGATAATGCTGATGTTAAGAACAATATTGTTTTCCGCTTTCTTGGACTGCTGTCATTATTGTGGCATGTTACTGTATGTGTTTATTGACTGATGTACTCAAATCATGCTAATTAAAAGTAGGGTACTAGCGAAGAAAAATGCCCCGATGGAACAAGAGATGAATATACTCGGAATCGTAGATTGTTAAGGATGTAAAAGGAGGGGACTAGGAAAAAGCTACCTAGAGTCGCAAAATCTGATAAAAATCACACTTTCTCTAAGCAACACAAAAATCGAAGTATATTCTGCGGTCTCTAAAAAGTGTCTTTTTTAAATAATATTCAAAGTTTCAGATAAGAGTGTATAAACGAAAGCTGTAATGTTTACTTATTTAATTGCTGGCAAGTAGCAACGCTGACTAGCTTCGTATCCTGCTTGATAGAAAACTACGTGGTATTGTTTTTAAAGTTGTTTTATTTTGTTATGAGCATTATAGCTAGCAAAGCAGGGGCCGATTGATTAGTGCACACAATCGTTATGGGCATGCTAGTGTATCTACATTTAGTCTGTTTCAAGTCAACTCACGCGTTTCCTACTGTTTTAAACCAACAATTTCTTCAATTGTTTTGGATGCATCGATGTTTGCTATTTCATTCAATTGGCTTAGAAAGACAGTTAGTTTACTCAATATCATTTTCCATAGCTACTGCATAGCTAACGTGCTGCTTTTTCAATCATATTTATGGTTAAATATTTATTTTAATGTGTTGGCCGAAGAATATACTTCGATTTTTTTGCATTGCTTAGAGAAAGTGTGATTTTTATCAGATTTTGCGACTTTAGATAGCTTTTTTCCTAGTCCCCTCCTTTTACATCCTTAACAATCCACAATACCAAGTATATTCATCTTTTTTGTTCCATCGGAGCATTTTTCTCTGCTATGACAACATCTTTTGTCAGAAAAATTATTATCACATTATGTTTACCCCAGCATAAGTACTTTTGCTATTGGGTGCAAAAAAGGCTAGAAATCGACAATAGGGCTAGCAAATCGATGACAGAACCAAACAGGCTTTGAACGTTTAAACTACATAGATTAGAATCGCGTTAACAAATTGGCGCAACGCATGAACCGCTGGCAGGGCCAAAATGTTTTACACACTTAAACAAGGGCAATTTTATCTATCTAATGCAACTAGTCTCTAAATTCGATATTCATTAATATTGCAACCGGTGTAGCCTTTTCTGGAACACCCGTACGTACAGGCCCGTATCCAGGATTCGGCCAAGGGGGAGCCAACATGAACTGGTCTATATCTCGGAAAATTCGCCGAGATAGCTCGCAAAAACCGCATTTTTCGACATGATCAATTAAGATAATAAAATTCGAACTTTCTTGAAAAAAATTCTTTACTCAAAAAACTTTTAAAAAGTGCTGTTTTTGGTTGCGCTTAGGCCAAAATGATAGAGAATAGTTCACATCCGGCGCGAAGTGCCGAAAATTTGAAGATTTTGAGTCAAGGAAGTCCATTTTTCCATCTTTTCGTACATTATCTTACCTTTCAAAATTTTTTCGGTCACGGGGGGGCGCCCCCTTAACTACGGCCCTGCGTACGAATATATGTACATAATCAAAAGCGCCCGACCGCGTGTCCAATTTATAATCGCTTTTTGTCTAATTAAATTTTTTGTGTACTTGCAGAGATGTATTTTAAAGAACTTTGCGACTCGAAAGCTTCTACATAAATTAAACAAACTATGTATAAACTAGCATAAGCACGACAGTCGAGCTTTTTAGTTTAAGACAAGTCTTACTACTTTTAATTTAATGTGCAAACTTCAGCAAAACGTAAAAGATATAAAAACCAAAATTATGCATCTGCATATAGTGGTTTACACAAAAGCCAATAAAAACCGTTTCCTACGGAATAAAATGGTTAATCGAACACAACTTATAACCTCATATGAGCGTGGGGTCTGTATTTTGCAAAGTCGAGAGACCCCAGAACTATATTTTTGGTGATATTTTTGGCGATGTTGACCCAACGGATAAAAATCAATAATCAGGCTGTCGCCATAAATGGGCGGCACCAGAATTCAGGGGGGAGGGTGCAAGATTTTTTAAAGACAAAAAATGGTCCCTTAAAAATGGCGGTATGGCTAAAAAACACCATTTTTCAACGTTTATCATCGAGCACTATCCATTGGCATCAAAAAATTGGGAAAAAAACAAAAAACTTTTCAAAAATTGAATTATGGGGGTATTTTGATTTATGGGGAGTTATTTTGGTTTCTCAAGGGGGGGGGTTGCATACCTTCCTAACCCCCCCCGTCCAGGTGTGGCTGCCGCCCACCTACGCTTATAAGTCTCGCAGATCAAAATTACGCAAAAAATGAATGTCAATACTGCGTTAAACTCCGAGCATTCCAGGACAACAATGAACTTACGGGTTTTTGAACATGCGTTTAAGGTCGACCTTCTCTTTGCAATAAGGGCAAGTTTGCTTTTTGCCCACAATACACCAACCACGAATGCAAAATTCGTGAAATCTAGAAATTAAAGTAATTAATTAAAGCAATTTTGGCGATTTCGATCTCTTGGCGAATAAAAACAGCTTCTCAACTAAAATTTGCGAGCAAATATGTAAGCTAAATGATGAAGATTAAGAGACAACTGAGCCGGAATACGGGTACTATTTCCAGGCACGTAGCTGGCCCTCCTATTTTGGGGGACCAACACCAATTTAGGGAGGTCTAAGCCAAAAATAGCACAAAATAACGTGTAAAAAGTCCTATTTTTCCGGTTTTTTCTGAATTTTGGGTGGGGGGTTCGGACCCCCATACCCCCAGCTGTGTGCCTGACTATTTCCGGTCCTCGTTGTGACCGAATTGACGAATTATTAAATGATAAATGCAACATAGAAGACGATTAAATCTTATTTAGAGATGATAACTCAACCATTTTGAGATTAAAAAAACAAGTACAGTCGAATTCGGATATAAGAAGCCCCCATTGGACCAGGTTTAAATGCGTCTTATAGCCGAGTGTGTCTTGTAAGCAAGGTTATTGTTTACCTGAAAAACTTTCTAAGTAAGTAGTGCATTGGAAATTATATGTTATCAAAGCTCGTTTCAGTGATTTTTCATGATACGAATAATGAATCACCCAAATTTGCACTTCTTTTAAATGTAACATTATTTGCAGAAAAAGTTGTATAGAATTTCACCTCTGTCCACCAGTGTTTAAGATTTTTCCCGATGTTAAAAGACTTTTGAAGACCGAATTCATCGTTGAAGTGGCAAAATTTGCATTTAGAATGGAAAAAAATGTCCAATTTTTCGGCGCTTCGCGCCGTTTTGTGGTAATTTTTAGTAATTTTTGGAGTCAGAAACTCAGAAATTAGCTGAAATACACTACCAAAGGCCAAAAACTTCAAATAATGACAGTGTAACTTAGGCAAAAATAACTTTCTGGCGCGAAGCGCCGAAAAAATTGAACTTTAAGATTTAGAGATCACTACAAACACTTAAAACAGAGCGTCTTCGACGTTTTTTTTTAAATCGTTAATTCTTGGTGTGAAAGCCCTCGAAACCTCCGAATTATTATATTAAAATTAGAAGCCTTCCATTTTCAACTTTGAAGAAAACGACTTTTAGGCCAAAATCCTATTTTTGATACGCATCGACTGTATTTAGATGAAATTGCGCATTGGAATACATCGCCTGGGAGAATTTCACGAGGAAAATGTTCAGTAGGCCAGGTCAGGTCAGATAGACGTGCAGAGCATGGAAATTCTGAAGGGGAGGGTAAAATTTTAAAGTGCCCTTTTTGGGCCCAAAAATTGTAAGTATGCGTCAAAAACATCGTTTTTCGACGTTTCTGACGATGCTCTATCTTTTTAGGACATGAAAACATAAAAGAACTTCGAAAAAAAAACAAAAAAAAAGTTGAATAAATTGAGCAAAATACAGTCAAAATATAAGTATGTATACGGCGCGAAGCGCCAAAAACTTAATACTTTTGCGCAGATAGCTAAAAACGCTTGAAAAGCACCTCCTGTACAAATTTTTGAAAATTTTGGAAAAACGTGAATTCGGGGGGGGGCGGAATGGGGTTGGAAAAATCCTAGGTGGGGGTAGGGGGTGAAACCCTTAAACCACCTAAGATCATGTATGGTCAGGTCTGCTTGTGAATCTCGCTTTAACAGTCTATTACATAAACAACATAATCTGTCTGAGTTAAATACTTAGAAACTACTCTGTATTTCATAATTATCATATGTGTATACGGGCCAAACGATATATAATTTTATATAATAATTATATATCATTTGGAGTAGCAAAGGCTAGGCCAAACGATAAGCCTTTTGGTCTTCCATCTTTATACTCCAACACTTCCATGAACTCCCAATACATTGTAACAGGGAGTAAATGCCAGCAGATCCGTGCAACCAAAAAGTCGAAATTTTTTACCCCACCCTTACTTTTACGAAAAATTGAAAAAAACAACTTGTTTTTACAACTTTTTGCTTTTTAAAGACCGTTTAGGCGTTTTAGTCGATTAATCAAACGTCAAACTTTCGAACTGTTTTTATGCTGAGTAGATTCTATCAAATCTAGCGTCCAGACATGCACAGTATAGGGATTCTGGAGGAAACATCGTCTTTAGGCGTTTCTGACGATGCTGTCTTTCTAGAGCATAAAAACACCAAAAAGAATTTGAAAAAATCAAAAAAGTCGAACAAATTGAACAAAATATAGTTAAAACATGAGTATATGGCGCGAAGCGCCGAAAACTTGATACTTGTGAGCAAACAGATAGCTACAACCGCTAAAAAGCACCTTTTCTGCGAATTTTCGGAAAATTCATGGGAACGTCTGAAAAATCGCGAATTCTGGGGGAAGACAAAATTTCCTGGGGGAACCCCTACCCCTCAAGTTCATGTTTGCTAGCGTCTAAATCTGATACACTTACAAGTGACTGCAAGATAATTTATAGGTCTTTTCCGTTGGACTTTCGCTATCGAGGTCCATCAAAATTTTATTTCCGCATACAGCGCAAACGTCGGGCTCCAGAACTCTTTTTGGTAGACCAGTTGTCGTATAATACTTATGTCGTAAAGAAAAAACATATTTACATATATTATTTATATAATAAAAAGACATATAACAGGCCTTTCAAATAGGGCCATACTCATAGGTGGGCGGCACCTAAATTCTGGGGGTAGGGGTGCAAGATTTTTCAAAGGTAAAAAAATGACCTTAAAAATGGTGGAATGGCGAAAACACCATTTTTCAACGTTTCTCATCGAGCACTATCCATTGGCATCAAAAAATTGCGAAAAGAAACAAAAAAATTCAAAAATCGAATTCTGGAGGAGGGGGTATTTTGCTTCTTCGGGGATGGGGGGTACTTTGGTTTCTGGGGGTGCATACCTCCAAACCCCCCACGCCCAGGTATAGTAATACTCGACTCTCAAATTAATATTTCATGATTTCAATTCTATTTTTCACTGTCTGTAATGATTCGTCGGCGTTTATCAACGATTAATAAAAGTTCATGATTCTACTGGTGATTCCACGTCGATTACGATCGAAATTAAACAAATAAAAACAAGCGAAAATTCGATTGATTCCCTAAGCCTTAAAGCGACCACTAACCTCCTAAATTTGAAGCCTCGTCAAGAAATATTCAGAAATTTCGCCCATATAAACGTCAAAAAATAAGTCAATGTAATGCTACAGGAGTCTAAGCGTGCATACAATAAATGCCGTTTTGGTCAAATGACAATTTTAATCGGAATTTGTTAGAACACAGTCAAAGCACACACGCACATAAAGGAGGGAAGGGGTATTACCCCCAACCCTCCCGCTGAAGGGTCAGTCAGACAGGCACTGACCGGCGATTTTGAGCTGACGGAACGTTTTTTGCATCATTTTCGACTTGAAAAGCAGTACAAATATCAAAATTTTAACTAGTACACTACTTTTATGTACTTTTCACTCAAAAACGCCCAAAATCGATCAATTTCTGTATGTTTTCAGTATTAAAAGTGATACAATGCAGTCAAAATGGACTAAAAATGTTTTCAAAATGCGGTATTACCATGAAAAAATGTTTATACGCTATTTTGACCAATTTGGTCGTTTAAACAGCAAAAAACCTGTTTAAGATTTCTGAGGTTTACACCCCTCCCCGCCGGCCCTGACAGGAAAGCTTAGAATTTTTTATGCTCCGTGTCAAACGTGAAGTAGTTTTTATAATCTTGTCTCTCAAGTGTGACCATAAAACGACGTTCTCTATTCAGCCTATCATACATCCACAGAGATGGAGGGGTGGTATTACCCCCTGAAGGATCAGCCGGACAGGTACTATCTGGCGATTTTGAGCTGATTGAACGTTTTCTGCATCATTTTTGAGCCCAAAAGCAGTAACATTGTCAAAATTTTTCTGACACTCCGCGCAAGATTAGTACTTCTTACTGAAAAAGCGCCCAAAATTGATAATTTTTTTGCATTTTTATTGTTAAAAGTGATATAATGCAGTCAAAATAAACTGAAAATGCTTTTAAAATGCGATATTATGTACCGCAAAAACGTTTTATAGGCTATTTTGACCATTTTAATCGGTAAAACAGCAAAAAAATCGTGAACGTTAAATTTACTGTTTTGGTTTTTGGGATTTCACCCCCTGCCGACGCTGACCTTGTGCACCTATGCAGCCTATCGAACGAGATTTTTGTCGGAAGTTCAAATTTTATGATAATAATGGATTTAGCGTGCCGCAGGTGTGCAAAGTCAAACTTTCAGGGGGAGGGGTGAAAACCGAAAATTGGTAGATGGCTATGTGCTTCGTAAAAGCAGTTCTAAAGTCTTTTTGAGCTCAGAAAATTAGCTATAAAACCTTTTGGGCTCAAAAAAACTGGCTATATAGCCTTTTTAAACTCACAAACATAGCTATATACCTTTACAAACTGAAATGAGCCATTTAGCCCTTTTTGAAGTCGATAAAACAGCTATTTATACTTATAAAAAACGACTGGCAAATCTGAGCTCACACGGTATGTTTCTGAGTCCAAAAAAGCCTATATAGCTATTTGTGTGGACCCAGGAGGCTAGATTTAGTTCATTTTCTAAGCCGAAAAAAATTATATAGCAATGTTTTTCGGCCAAAATGGTTGTACACAACGATCAGCTTTTTAGAGCTCAGGGGGAAGTAATACACCCTTCACCACCATGCTTTTGTATGTGTAGCGTGCTAAAAAAACGTCGGAAAATATGGTTTTTAATAGCTATTCCGACTTGGTTCCCGTGATGCGGATAAAGCAATGTATCTTAGGCCACGCCTAGCCCCTTTGAGTGAATCCTGAATAAGGAATCCACATATTAATTCGGACTGCCTACGAATAAAAAGGTGAAAAAAGAGAAAATGTACTGACGAACGAGAAGACTGAACTTTTACATGTGTAGACAACAAATCTAGTCGACATTGGCTGCTATTCTCCGAAAAAATATTTTCCTAGTACCCTTCTAGATTTGTTCACAAAAGTGTTTGTGTCAACTTCGAGTCATGCACATACTTGGGCAGCACCAAAATTCTGGAAGGGGGAGGGTGCAAAATTTTTAAAGGTCAAAAAATGGTCTTGAAAATAGTGGTAGGGCGAAAAAACACCATTTTTCGACGTTTCTCATCAAGCACTATATATTGGCATCAAAAAATTGTGAAAAAAACAAAAAAATTTCAAAAATTGAATTCGGGGGGGGGGTGGGTATTTTGGTTTCTAGGGGGTATTTTGGTTTCTCGGAGGAGGGGGGTGCATAACCCCAAACTCAGGAGTGGTCATGCAGGTATCAATTTTAAGAGGCATTTCAGTCTCACTTCTTAATCAGTAATTAAGTATCTATGCGAAATTATATGTTTGGACTTTTTTACCAAAAATTTCTTGTCAATTTAAGTTTACGACTCGTTACACTACTTTACAATTCAGAATATTTAATCATTCAATAATGGGAATTAATTAAAACAGAAAGAATAACCTCAAGAAGACTTACTCCAATATGCGACGCCATGCTATCGGTGCATATTTCGGCAAAATCACGGCCCAAAACTCCGTAATATAAACCATAAAATAGTAGCATTACGCCGCAGTCCATCCAATCCGAAGTTTTAGCACCAAAGAATACATTAAATCCCATCAAAGTAAATAGTACAACGAAATAACCTGCGATGCCCAATACGTAACTAGATTGATATAGGAATAAGAACCACTTGTATACAAGCCTGCAAATCAGCTGCCTAATAAAAACTTTACTCCGTACATGAACTTGGGGGTCTGGGGGGTTTCACCATCTCCAGAAATGTTTTCAGCCCCCTCCAGAACTGGTATATAATTTTCCAAAAGTTTCCGAAAATTTCCGGGAAATTCCTAGAAAAGGCGTTTTTTAGAGCGTTTTCTATCTATTTGCTCAAAAGTGTCAAATCTTCGGCGCTCCGCGCCATATACTCATGTTTTGACATATATATTGCGCAATTTTTTATCGAATTTTTTTCCGAACTTTTTTATGTTTTAATTAGAGATGTACCGGGTGCCGTCGGCCCCGGGCCGAGGCCAAGCCGGCTCCGGAGCCTGAAAATTTTAATATTGTTGTTAGGTGTAAATTGTTGCATTGATTGATTGCGAAAATGATTATAACTGATGTAGTTTCATCAGTCACACTTTTATTTTATTATAGATGCCAACCAACTACGGCATTTTATTCTTTTGAGACGGCAAAACTGATGGGATTGATACTTAATTCAATCAGTGCAGCCAACAAGTTAACACCTATCTATGTAACAACAATCATTGTTGAATGGTGACCATACGTGGGCAGCAAAAAAATTCTGAGGGGGGTGCAAGATTTTTTGAAAGTCAAAAAATGGCCTTAAAAATGGTGGTAGGGCGATAAAAACACCATTTTTCGACGTTTCTCATCAAGCACTATCCATTGGCATCAAAAAATGCGAAAAAAACGAAAAAAATTTCAAAAATTGAATTCTGGGGGTATTTTGATTTCTGGGGGGGGTGTTTTGGTTTCTGGGGGGGTGCATATCCCCCAAACCCCCCATGCCCAGGTGTGATGGTGACGACTTATAACTTTCAGTCACAGTTGCATCTGCTTAGCGTTTACGTTCTGGGGTCAGTCTGGTCCAGTGTTTTGTTTGTACAAGGTCCGTTTGTACATGTACAAAGATGGTCCCTAAAAGTCTTTGTACATTTTGTACACACAAATTTTTGGGTACTATGATATGGTACAGTAGCGATTTTAGTGATAGCAAAAACAGAGTTGTTCGACCTTTGGTAGTGTATTTTAGCTAATTTCTGGCTCTCTGAGGGCAAAAATCACTAATAATTGTCGCAAAACGGCGCGAAGCGCCGAAAAATTTGACATTTTTCCTTTCGAAATGCAATTTCGGACATTATAAGGATATATAAAACACACAATAACTCATTTCGGTGCGAAGCGCCAAAAATTCTTGCGAATTTCAAATCTTGTTTGCAGTCTTTGTCTTCCCAAAAATCTCTGTACATGTACAAAGACGGTCCCCAAAAGTCTTTGTACATTGTGAAAAATGTTGGCCGAATACAAAAAACCATCATCTGGTCAGGTTAACATCTAATCTTTTCGAGCTAGAACAATTTTAAAAAGGCCAGAAAGGTTTAGTAAGTGTAGTAAATTAGTTCTCAGATGCTGGTCGATTTCAATCATTTTCATGAAAAGTCTCGACTCTCGTTCGTTTTTGACCTTAATCTCACCATATTTACTCCAAGAAATTCTCCTTTTATTTATCTTAATCCCCAAGCGCGCGTCTGCTTGCTGCAGCTCTAGTAAATGCGGGAGCAATTCACGTTATATCTCGCTGCATGAAATCGTAGTTTAAAATTAAATTGTTCTCATACAATGATTCATAAAATTTTTAATTTCGTCCGTTTAATTTCAGCAGTCACTTGCTTAGTTGGAAAGCTAAAATTTTGTGACGAAAGTTACAATTAAATCACAAACAACTTACAAGTATTCACCACAAGACGGATAGAATTCTTCAACTGAATATGATCTTAACATACATATGTATGTAAGGGATATCTAAGTGAATATAATTATTTTTATTTATATTATTATTATTATTACTATTATTATTAACATTATTATTATTACAATGTTATTTTATATTATTTTTTATCGCTACTATTACAAAATATGTCGCGAATAACAGCTGGGCTCATATATTACCTGAGATATGCCAGCAATAAGTGTCATATGACCATATTATATGACATGTTTATAGGCACCTGCCAGGCCTCAGCCCCGGTAAAAAAGGTGGCCCCTACAGCTCTAGTTTTAATGCTCTAGAAAGATAGAGCATCGTTAGAAACGCCGAAAAACTGTTTCTAACGCGGACCCACAATTTCGGGGCCCAAAAGAATGCACTTTAAAATTTCAGCCCTTCAGAATTCCCATGTTGTGCATGTATAATTCAGTCCATTACTAGATCTGTAGAATTCAGAAGGAAACAGAAAAAAACGAAAAACATACCATTGCATGAAAATTTTAATTCTGAATTCATGTGTAAACTATACCTATTTATAATCAAACGTGACATTTTTATATATCGATCCGTATCGGCACCTATTGCTATAAAAATGTCATTCAATAAAAATGAGATTAAAATAGAAGTTTACAAAAGAAATATTAGACATGCACATGGGGAAGTGAGGGGATATTAGCCCCCACTCAACTGAGGGGCCACGAAGACAGATACTGTCGAGCGATTTTGAGCTGGTGAAACATTTTCTGCGTGTTTTATACGGTTGAAAAAGTTATAATAATATCGAAAATTTTCCGCTGCTTCGCGTGCTATTATTAAGTTTTATATTATTCACACAGAAGGCACCTAAAATCGTATTAAATTAATCTAAAAATAAATTTTTGTTGGCAAATTGACGAATTTCTACATTTTTTCATGGTTAGGTGCTACAATGTAGTCGAAATAGACTGAAGATGCTAAAAACGCGGTTATAACACACATGAGCATTTCATATAGGCAATTTGATAATTTCCATCGCTTGACTAGCAAAAACGTGGAGACTAAATTTACTAGTCACGATTTCTGAGGTTTTACCCTCATGCCGACATTGACTGACATTGTACATTATGCTATTATTCGGTTCGACCTCATTCAACTCCACAAAGGTAAAATACACCGCATTTATTTCAGCCTAAGCGAAGTCAGCCATTATACAAGAAATTCGCACCCCTTTCGTAATTTGGCAAAAACTCGATTTTCACAGGATTTCTCGATTCTTTATGCATTTTAAATCAAGATCGGAAAGTCGGCTACAGGCTCCCTCCCTCTCTCCCTTCAATAGCCGGCTACTGTAACTAACATTTTGAGGTACTAACAAACAAGTATGAGTGTATTTTCTCTATGCTATCCAATGTAAAGACGGGACCTCCTAACAAACACGGCAATAAAATACTAAAAATGATAATAAAAAAGTAAAAATAGTAAACAATGCTTCCAGAAAATTTATATCAGAAATCTGAAGAATAAGATTTTTAAGAATAAGATTAAGAATAAGGTAAATAATTAATAATAAGGATACATAAGATTTTTCTTTCGGTAAGACGTTAGGTTAATAAAATCACATCATTCAAGTAAAGTGCACGAAGTCGTTTTGCCATTTTACAGCATTATTAAGCTGAGAAGTCGAAAAAAGTAGAATTCTTTAAGTTTAAATACATTAAATAAATACAAATGAATAAACAAATATTTTTTTATTATATACGTACATACATAATTCTGCCTACTACCTAGGTGTTCTGCCGGAAATCTGTTTCCTCGTAGCTTTCAGTGTAACTAAGCACGTTAAAACAGAAAATGTCGACCATGTGACAAGAAAACGCCACCAGTGCCTTTTCACACAAATAATCACCGGTATCATCCACATTCCGAGTAACGTAGCGATCTTGAAAGGAACCAAATTTTAATCAGGAATGCGAAATTTGAGCTTCCAGTACCTTACCTACTCTACTGCATATTCTACCCTCCGTATCAATTTGCCAGGTTTTTTAATAAATGTGAAAGACTCACAAAAAGGATGGAAAATAGCTTGCCGACTAAAATTCAGGGACTTCGAATAACAAAATTTATGGAGGAAAGAGAGACAAAGACTGGAAAAATAAAGAACCATTTTTTATTAAGATTGTTCATACATATGTAACTTGAATTAAGGAACAAATGAATAGTAATTATTCTCGACCCGATCAAATAAGAATTCGAAAAAAACATTGTACAAACGATTTGCCAAATCATACATCGAAATGTACATTAGCGGATCAAAAATTTTCCTAGGGGGGCGGCAGGCATGTATCTCTGGGGAGAATGGGGAAGAGTTCGGACCCCCAAAAATTCAGAAAAATCGGACTTTTTGAACGTTATTTTGCGCTATTTTTGGCCTTATCCCCCAAAATTGGTGTTGGTCCCCCCAAATTAAGACGGCCAGCTACGTGCCTGGCCTGGGGGGCGGTACCCCAACTTCTTCGAAAACAGTCAAAAACAGGTCCGAAAACTTGCCCTTAAATTGCGGAATAGCGTTTTTTGGCGTTTTACGGTTGTCTACTTTAATTTTAAATCACTTTTGACGCAAAATTTATTTTCAAATTTTGTGCTAAAAACTCGTTAAATTTCTTTAGATTAGCAAAAATCCGGCGCGAAGCGCCGAAAATTTGAGAAATTTAGGCGAAAAGACGTTCAGAAACATGATTTCCTGCTCGGTTGGCTGTATTTGCAGCATTTGATGCGGTACGTCGAAAATTTCACAAAGGTATGCTTGAAAATACATAGAATAAATCTATGCTGTAATAGCTCCTTCTGCACTTGGAATTGTTTTAAAATATTGTCCATCAGAAAAATGGCTTCCAGGTCGCCAAGAAAGTAAATAAATGTCATTAATGGGTATTATCCGGCGCGAAGCGCTGAAAAATTTGAGAAATTGTGATCACTGACGACCAAAAATCATTGCAATTCACACATTCATCCTTTTTCTCGCTAACTATTTTTGGCCAACGGGGGATTGCGCCCTGCGTCTCCCCTTAAATCCGCCCCTGGAAGTGCACATTAATTTAAACCAGTGTTTTTTTGTACTCGGCAAAGATTTTTCCCGATGTACAGAGACTTTTCGGGACCGCCTTTGTACATGAACAAAGATTTTTGGGAAGACAAAATTTGCAAAAAAAGTATGAAATCCATAAAAATTTTCAGTGCTTAGCGCCGAAATGAGTAACTGTGTGTTCTATATATCTTTATAATGGCAGAAATTGCACTTCAAACGGAAAAATGTAAAATTTTTAAGAAAAATTTTTAGGTTTTAAGACGATTAAAAAATTAAAAATTAAAAAATTTTTAAGTATCTAAGACGATTCTTAGTGATTTTTGCTCTTAGAGAAAAAGAAATTAGCTGACAGACACTAGCAAAAGTCGAACAACTCTGTTTTTACCACACTGAAAATCGTTAATGTACCACATTATAGTAATAAAAAATTTGTGTGTACAAAATGTACAAAGATTTTTGGGAAGAGAAAAAAATTTAAAAAGGTGTAAAATTCCCAAAAAATTTCGGCAGTAATTGTTTGTTCTATATATATTTAAAATGGCAGAATTTGCATTTAGACTGGAAAAACGTCAAATTTTTCGGCGCTTAGCGCCGTTTTGAGACAATTATTATTAATTTTTGGCATTATGAAACCTATAAATTAGCTAAAATGCACTACCAAAGATCGAAAACCAAGTTTTTAAACAATAAAATCGTAACTGCAATATATTATAGTACACATAAATTTGCATGTACAAAATGTACAAAGACTTTTGGGAACCATCTTTGAACACGTACAAATGGACCTTGTACAAAAAACACTGATTCAAACACATTGTTACGGCATGATGATATGAATAAACTTATAATGCAGATTATAGTCGAGACAAACAACGATGTTGTATTCGAAATTCAAAAAATTTCGTGGAAAATGAGCATTTTTCGACTTTAAACAATTTTTAACCACGTTTTTTTGTATTCAGCAAAGATTGTTCCCGATGTACAAAGACTTTTCATGACCGTCTTTGTACATATACAAAGATTTTTGGGAAGACAAAAACTGTAAAAAGGTGTGAAATTCCCAGGAAATTTTCGGCGCTTCGCGCCGAAAAGAGTAATTGTTTGTCCTAAATATATTTAAAATGGCAAAATTTGCATTTAGAATAAAAAAGTATAATTTTTCGGCGCTTCGCGCCGTTTTGAGACAATTATTATTACTTTTTGGCGTCAGAAACCCAGAAATCCGCTAAAATACACTACCAAAGGTCGAAAAACCCTATTTTACAAGAATTTTGCATTAGGTACTCGTACAAGGTTCAGTGAGTGCAAAAAATGGATTAGAAAGAAAAATATATAGAAGTTATCTAGCAGGTACTTGGTAAGATTTAAAATGCCACTTTTTCCATTTGACCAATAAAATTTGTGCGATAGCCAGGACGACAAGTAAGACAAGTAGCATTTCCAGGTGCATTTGCTCGTGCCCTTTATGTTTCTCATGCAGCTCAGCATGTTTGATCCTAAATTAGAAAAACAGAAAGCTCTAAGACAAAAGCAAAACTGATAAAAAAGAATAGAAAAAAGCTTGATTTTAGTTAAACTCCTAAGAACCTCAAGATGAATAACATGAGTGCTCAAACGGATTACTTCAAAGGTTATTCAAATTTTGAAGAAATTCTGAATAAATATTCTGGACAAGTTCATATAGCAAATAAAAAATAGTTCTTACGACATTTTGATTTACAATAGCAGAAAGTCAAATGCAGCATTATTTATATTACATACTAGGACTGCTTAGTCTTATTTATGGCTGTAGCATAAGAGGCTACGATAAATCGAGTAGCGTAGCGACCAAAGATGCACGGCATAGCCGATCTATGGGTCAACCAGAGAGCTTTTTTCGAGTCAACATTGTCATAATAACTGTAAAAACGACAAAATTTTTATAAAAAATCGTTTTTGAATAAAGTTGCCGTTAGGGATCGACCGGAGCTCCGGCTCCGGCCTCCGGCTCCTCCGGCCATTTTTTGGTCCTCCGGCCTCCGGCGGCCGGAGGTACAAAAAAGGGGCCGTAGGCCGGAGGTTTTTTGAACCGAATCATTCAATGCCTTAACGCTTTTCTTTTCTTTTGAAGCTTAGCACTCAGATTGCCTATTTTGTGAATTTGTACAAACACAGGTTTGCTAAGTGAAGCTGTGAATGTGAACACTAATGTGGCATTGTGAATGCACCATTGGTGAAATAGATCATATATTTTGAGCCTTACACATCGGACAGTGACAGTGCTTCGTCTAATATAAAAATGAAGATGAAGAAATCGCTGATGACAATTAATTGAAAAATAATTAATATGGTCGCAATATTTTAGTACATATAAATGCATGGCTAGATAATAAACATTCACTTCTACAGATCTTTTACTTATCCATGAGCAATGTATTTATACAAACCTATATACTGTACATCATATGTATGAATTATATTTACGGCTTGTGAAAATTCTACTTCACTGAAGATTCTAAGTTCACCTCCGGCCTCCGGCTCCAGCTCCGGCCGGAGCCAGAGGTGACGATGGCCGGAGCTCCGGCTCCGGCCCGGAGGAGAAGAATGGACCTCCGGTCGATCCCTAGTTGCCGTTCTGTCCGTTTTTAGCTTTCTTTTATCTATAACATTTAGTATTTTGCCCTTTGTAGGGTCACACATAGCACCCAAACTATCGGTTGGTAGCGAATACATAACCATATTTGATCTTGGGGGTTTGAGGGGTTTTCATCCCCCGCTAATAATTTTCCGCCCCCTCAGAATTGGCGATTTTTCGAAAGTTCCCAAAAAACTTTTATAAAAATTTTCAGAAAAAGTGCTTTTTTAAGCGTTTTTAGCTATCTATTTTCCCAAAAAAGCCAAATTTTCGGCGCCTCGCGCCATGATACTCATAATTTGACCATATTTTGTTCAATTTGTTCGACTTTTTTTGATTTTTTCCGAAGTTTTTCTATGTTTTTACGCTCCTAGAAAGATATAGCATAGTCAAAAACGCTGAAAACGATGTTTTTGACGCGTACCTACTAGGGATCGACCGGAGCTCCGGCTCCGGCTCCGGCCTCCGGCTCCTCCGGCCATTTTTTGGTCCTCCGGCCTCCGGCGGCCGGAGGTACAAAAAAGGGGCCGGAGGCCGGAGGTTTTTTGAACCGAATCATTCTATGCTTTAACGCTCTTCTTTTCTTTTGAAGCTTAGCACTCAGATTGCCTATTTTGTGAATTTGTACAAACACAGGTTTAATAAGTGAAGCTGTGAATGTGAACACTAGGGATGCAGCGGGTGCACATTTTTTGGAATAGCGGGTGCGGGTGCGGGTGCCAAAATTTTGCTTTAGCGGGTGCGGGTGTCGCACCTTAAAAATGGCGGGTACGGGTGGCGGGTGGCGGGTTTAGCAGTGAGATATAACATAAAACAAATAGGGCTAAAAATGCACGATTTTTTCGTCCACTTAATGCAGTTATTTACTGCGTTTAAAATTCATATTAATCGTCAAGCTGATTGTCTTTTTATTTGCAGACTAACTCTCAATGGATTAAATTTGCAGATTAAAAATAAGTAAATTGTCAATGATTGAAGCATTGACCAAAATGAGTAATATATTCGCACTTTGCAGAATAAAATGTTTAGCCACTTGTTGTTGTCATTCTCTTCTTAAAAAGGGTCTACGACGTTTCGGCGCCAGCAACTTATAAATTATACTAATTAAAATAACTTTCGAGCAATTTTAAAGTAAATTATATATTCAGAAAGCAGGTTCTACAAGCTACAAAATAACATATTGTACTTTTCGATTCGATGAGTATTCATTTGTGTACGACTGAAAAACCGTAGAAAATCCAGTGTATTTTTAGATGCGTTTTAATTATCTCACTAAATTCAGAGATATTCTAAAAGTAATTTGTACCATCACGTAGAGAATTGAATGGGCTTTCGGAATCTGTATTATACTTTACTCATAAATGAATTGAAATAATTAATAATATTACAAAGAGTGTGGCGCCTAAACGGCGGCGCCAAAACGTCCCATTTCGTCTTAAAAAAGCAGTGTACAATACATTGCTGCAAAATATTTCTACACACGCTAGAGTGGTTAAACTGATGCACGTAAAGACTGGCACATAGACCCTTCTTTTTAAAAAAGCATAATTCGCATAATTGGAATTAACCATAAGAGAGCTTGAACACGTATCTGCAGTCCAGTGGGTACCTAAAAAAATAACTCATTACAAGTAGATGTTTGCTTTTCCCATTTGTACTGGTACATTAGATGTCACTGCTATACATTTTGGTTTTTTCATTAACGTGCCACTGCCTCAGAATCATTTTGTCTTTTCGTAAATTCTAAATATTATTATCCGCCACCCGCTGTTTTATCACGATATTTTTAGCGGGTGCGGGTGCGGGTACCAAAAAATAAGCGGGTGATAGCGGGTGCGTGCGGGTATCCGCTGCATCCCTAGTGAACACTAATGTGGCATTGTGAATGCACCATTGGTGAAATATTATATCATATATTTTGAGCCTTACAAATCGGACAGTGACAGTGCTTCGTCTGATATGGAAATGGAAGATGAAGAAATCGCTGATGACAATTAATTGAAAAATAATTAATATGGTCGCAATATTTTAGTACATATAAATGCATGGCTAGATAATAAACATTCACTTCTACAGATCTTTTACTTATCCATGAGCAATGTATTTATACAAACCTATATACTGTACATCATATGAATTATATTTACGGCTTGTGAAAATTCTAGTTCACTGAAAATTCCAAGTTCACCTCCGGCCTTCGGCCTCCGGCCTCCGGCTCCGGCTCCGGCCGGAGCCGGAGGTGACGATGGCCGGAGCTCCGGCTCCGGCCCGGAGGAAAAAAATGGACCTCCGGTCGATCCCTAGTACCTACCATTTTTGGGCCCAAAAAGCACCCCCAGAATTTCCATCCTGAGCATGTCACAGTCACGGTAACTATGAATGTACAAATTCCGAGGTATAAGGTCACCAATTTTCAAACAGCCCACGTTAAAAAATCCTACATAGGCACCGAACTTCAAGACGTCAGAAAAACAAATAAAAAAAATGGATAAAATGGTAGGTATGAAATTTTTTTAGCTTTTCACCATGTTCATTAAACTTTTATTTTCCTCAAGAAAGAGGAGATACACTTGAATTTATGCGAAGCGACGAATTATTTCAACTCGTGCAAAAATCTAGACTGAATTATGTATGTAACTAGCGGAAATCAACGAAGAACAAAACAATATTTTATTCTTTAAACCTCAATTCTAGACTTCATGAACATAAGAAGAATAGAAAATCACTAAATTTCAAACTTAATTCTACTTTTTTAATAGTACAAAGAGGACCAAGAAAAGTCATTATACACAGATGCGTAGCTGGCCGTCTTATTTTGGAGGGGGACCAACACCAATTTTAGGGGGACTAAGCCCAAAAGGCCAAAAATAGCACAAAATAACGTTTAAAAAGTCCTATTTTTCCGATTTTTCTGAATTTTGGGGAAGGGGTCCGGACCCCCTCCCCATTCCCCCAGAGCTACGTGCCTGATTATACAGGCGGAAAAAATATTTGTTGACAAGAACTGAGGACACACTTTAGCAACAGCTCAATTTGCTGATACACATTTCACTAGTATAGTCATGGCTCTAAAAAAATCACGTTTCATGTTTTTTGCATATATTCATTGTACAAGCACCCCGGTCTAGAAACTTATATAATCAGAGCAATGTCCCGTCGATGCTCCATCTTTCGCCACTCAGTTGATTTCATAGATCCCTTCAGTCTTGGAGAAAAAATCATAGAAATAAAAAAACCACCCCCCCAAAATGTTAAGCGAATTGCGTGGTTTGCAGCGTGAAATAGTTAGTTGACCTTAAATGATCATATTTTTGAAAAAAATTCATTTTTTACGATATTTCCGTTCATTTTATCACATTTATATAAGAATCAATAACTTTTTCTGAATTTTATTAAAAATTCTATAAATTTCACAAATAAAGTCTTCAAGTGATAAAAGCAACTCTAGGTAAGTCTCTTCTACATCCTCTGCAAGAAATCAGTGCAAAATTATGCAACTTGATGAAAAGTAATTTTGTTGCCATGGCAACATATACTTAGCATTGGTCTCTTTTTAGGTTACAGTGGTTTTTTTAATTACAATCGAACTTTTTTGGCAGTTTTTGGGGTGATTCCGATTTTTTGCGAAAAATAAATATCAGGCATCCTGTAAGGTGCTGCGAGGCACATTCCTGCTAAGTTTTGTAAAAATTGGCGCTGGTTTGTTTTCAGGTTACAACTGGTTTTTTTAGGTTTGACTTTGAAGGTATACTGTAGCTATGTGGATGACATCGAACAACTGAATTTTTTCTGACATTAGTCTGCAAGTGAGCCTAACGTGAAAACATAAAAGATTCCAGCAGATATGAATACAGGTAGAAATACTGACCCTCAAAAATGCTTTGAAAATTTCATAAAAACGACAATTTTTAGGAACTTTTCGACAAATTTATACCTATATCAAGTTTCTGAATGATCCGGAAAGAGATCAGGGGTCAGTTGTAATCCTCAGGGCATAGCTTGTTCGCCAGTATAATATCATCAGTCATCTCCTTTTGGTTATGGAAAAAAGGGATGGTTTTTTTAGGTTACAAATCGACTGATTTTTTTAGAGGCGAGCACTATATCACGATAAAATGTAAAATTTGCATTTATTTCAATATGAGAGCTTACCGCCACTTATCTTCTGGCGACAAATCTTCGGTTCCATCCGCCATTTGAACAATAAAAACGGAAGCGAAGTACCTAATACGGATTAGGAAATTGAATTATAGATTGGGTCAATGCAACGGAAACCATCATTAGAGGAATACGAGGAAGGACGAAAAGACAATGCCTAAATTTTAAGCATAAATAATCTTTAATTAAAAGGGTAAAGTTTGGACCAGATTTACTGAATTTTTACAAATCCGTAAAGTGCTAAAACGTTAGCACTTAAGTACTAATTTTCGAGTTATTTTTGAAAAAAGAAGTCAAAACTCGCTTGAGTATATAATTCGCGTGCGCCATCTAGGAACCTAATTGTACACAGGTGAGACGTACATATAGCGCATTGGTAAAAACACTTAGAAAGTAAAACATTAAATTTCGTTTACTCATTTAAAAAATTACTAAATCGTAAAAAATTGATATCATTTTCGTGTAAAAATTGACTATAGTACTTACACCAAATTAAGAAAAATTTCTAAATTTCTTCAGCAGCTTCCGTCAGACTTAGGAAGCTCAAATCTCAAATCTAAATTTTTCAGCAGAAAAATGTGAACCATGATCTTAATATAGATAAAAATTGAGCGCGGCTCACGATTAACCATATTCTTTGCGTGTGATGTGACCGCCAAGCGCGTGTTGCGATGCTGGGCTTAAAAACGGTAGATGCGCATCAAAAACATCACTTTCTCCGGCGTTTCTAACGGTACCACTCTACTATATATACGTGCACAGCTGGAAATTCTGGGAGGGGTGAAATCCTAAAGTGCCTTGTTCGGGCCCAAAAATGCTAAATATGCGTCAAAAACACCTTTTTGGCGTTTCTGACGATGCTCGATCTTTTTAGAGCATAAAAACATAAAAAATCGAAAAAGGTCAAATAAATTGAACAGAATATAGTCAAAACATGAATATATGACGCGAAGCGCCGAAAATTTGACACTTTTGAGCACACAGATAGCTCAAAACGCATAAAAAAGCACTTTGTTTTACGAATTTCTAAAAAATTTCGAAAAATCTCGAATTCTGGAGAGGAATGAAAATTTTTCTGGGCAGAGCGCGGGTGAAACCCCCAGATCATGTATGTACACATGTGAGACGGATTGATCAATGATCCAAGTACACGCATCAAACGAATGAAAAAGATGGTCAGAAAGCTCAAAAGTACAATAAAAATTGTCATTACATTGACTCGCATGTCCCGTTACTAATTTGTACCTATTATGTAACTTGTCATTCCGTATTTTATCACTTTAATTTATTAGTAATAAAATTTTTTCTCTTTCTTTCTCTTACTGTTGTTCATCTATAAAAATAGGCAGAATTTCAGGATTCAGATGCCTGGCCGAGTGGTCCGGAGCGCCGTCTTATGTAGCAAAGGTTGTTTGTAGCCGTGGGTTTGATCCCGAAACAGCAAGTTTTTCTCGAAAAATTTTTTAAAAGGAAAAACGTTGGTACCTAACGCAGCGTTAGGTACCAACGTTAGTATTTAAAAAAAATTGGGTACCAACGTTGATACCTAAGCAGTACGGTAGTAATTATTTGCAGTCAACTGCAGGTAATATAGCACACAATGTAAAATTATGTGCAGTCAAAAACCAGCGGCCTAGACTGCAGGCAATATATATAGCACACAATGTAAAATTATATGCAGTCAAAAACCAGCGGCCTAGAATGCAGGTAATACCTATAGCACACAATGTGATATTATGTGCAGTCAAGTTGAATGCTTATTGATATGAGAAGCTGGCGCTTCACTCGCATTTTAACCTGTAGTAGATTCTTTTAGAAGGCACTTTTATTTGAGATGGTCTGCCAGATTTTCTTCCTCAGTAGGGATTTTTTTGCGCTGCATGGGTAGCAGCTTCAATAGCTGCCCAGTCACCCATTAACACATTTTGATGGGCCAGCGTAAGCTCTGGTCCTGCATGATAGATAGCGAGTAGCTGTTGCTGTTCTTGTACTCATTCTGGGGAATTGTTTTATTTTAGTGAAAATAAAATGCTTCACAGTTTATTGGACAATGTGAAACAAGGATTCCAAAAAGTATTTGGGATAGGCTTAGTTATGTGCATTTACATTGATGCCAGCGCATGGGCTAAGCCTGAGATAAATGGAGCGAAAATTGCAAAGCGAGCGGAGCAATTTTTGTCAAATCAAAATCAAATCAAGTTTATTTGTCATCAAACGAAAAATTGGGCAAATAATTTAAGTAAATCGACATCGAAACACGCGTATTATTTTTCAATTGCACGAGAAAATTTTCGATAAATACATTATATAATTCCAAACGATACTCAAACAACTACCTGCGTGCATAAATTACGGTTTTATTAATGTGAAATACGAGTAATATTAAATCTGAGCCATACTGTCGCCACACACCATTTTTTCGAGTATCATACATATGTATCTGCTGTATAATTTTATTTCCACTAAAGTAAAACGATTCCCGGACAAGAACAGCAACAGCTACGCAATATCTATCATGCAGAATCAGAGCTTACGCTGTCCCATCAAAATGCACGGCTAATATTGAGAATAAGGTGACCTCCTAGAAATTAACTTTGCATGGATGATTTAATCTAACTAAGGGTTAAGGAATTCAAATCTGAAAGAATTAGGTGTCGGTCGGCATTATTGACCGAGTTACAGGCTGTTGAACTTCATGTGTTTAAGGATAACAAATTAATTGAGACGAACTGGGCTATTCTCAATATTGCCGTTTTTACTTCTATTATACTTAGGCTTAGGCTTAGTATATCTGAAAAGGTGTTTAAAGCTGCTTAGGTCGAGGTCGCTCCCGCTCAGGTCGATGTATAGATGCTTAGGTCTTAGTATATCTGAAAAGGTGTTTAAAGCTGCTTAGGTCGAGGTCGCTCCCGCTCAGGTCGATGTATAGATGCTAATACTTAAGTACAAATTTTAAAAAAACGTGATTTTATGCCTTTTCAAGCAATAATCTATAACGTAGATGTTGAAAACACGATCTGTCAACCATGAGAGTGAAAGAATCTTTGAAAAAAATTTTTTTTCGAAAAGTTTTTTTCACTCACATGGTTTTCCGACAGTTTTTTCGACCTCTAAGTTAAAGATTATTGTTTGAAAAGGCATAAAATCACGTTTTTTCGAAAATTTGACAAGGTCACCTTATTCTCAATATACTCCAAATGCGCTAATGGGTGGATGGGCAGCTATTGAAGCTACTACCCATGCAGCGCAAAAAAATTCCCTATTGAGGAAGCAAATCTGTCAGACCATCTCAAATAAAAGTGCCTTCTAAAACCATCTACTACAGGTTAAAATGCGAGCGAAGCGCCAGCTTCCCACATCAATAAACATTGAACTTGACTGCATATAATATCACATTGTGTGCTATATTACCTGCAGTCTAGGCCGCTTGTTTTTGGCTGCATATAATTTTACGTTGTGTACTATATTATCTGCAGTCTAGGCCCCTGGTTTTTGACTGCATATAATTTTACATTGTGCGCTATATTACCTGCAGTTGACTGCAAATAATTACTGCCAAGCAGTGCCTAAATCCAGGTTAGTAAACTTTGATCTATCTAGACATCTTGTGGGGCGCGCGTAAAAATTGTCATTACATTGACTCGCATGTCCCGTTACTAATTTGTATCTATTATGTGAATGAATGAATGAATGAATGAATGAAATAATTTATTACTGAAACGCGACAATTACGAAAGATGTAAAAGAGTAATAAAACGTACGGTCAAAAGAATAAAAGCGTACAGCAAAAGGCGACGAGCGAGTCATGAAAATGACGATTTAAGCCCGCCCTATAATAAATTTGGATAAGTCGACATCAATTAATCTAGATTTGAATATATTCAAGTTAGGGGAAGAGACTACAAAAATCAGGTAGGTGATTCCAAACAGAGATATACTTATAGAAAAAGTCAAATTTTTGTAAATTAGAACGGACAAGAGGAACAACTAGCTTGAAACGATTTGTGCAGCGAGTAGTATTTTGATTAAGCACAAAAAAATCTGTCATGCAAAGACAAGATTTTTGACTAATAATTTGATACATCATACATAAGCAAATATGAAGGCGACGTAATTCTAATCGACACAAGTTAAGTTGGTTAAGGCGTTCGTCGTAGGAAAGAGGGCTATGATATCCAACTATGTATTTAGTAAATTTACGCTGAAGAGCCTCCAGCCTGTTGATATCACTAATATAAGAGGGGTTCCATAAAGCACAGGAATATTCAAGGATCGGTCTGGCGTAAACAATGAAGGCCTTTCCGAGATTATTTTTATCACGCTTGAAAAGAAGGATTTTCTAATTAAGATAGATCTCAAGAAAGCTTTCTTGATAATACTGTTGTAATGTTCCTTAAATTTCAGGTTGTGCGAAATTAGCACTCCTAAATCGTGAACATAGACAGAATCGTTCGTAATAACTTTGTGTATTGAGTGTATATGACAATTTAGGATTATTTTTGCCCAAATATAGGGCTGTGCATTTAGAATATGATATTGGTAAACAATTTCTGGTGGCCCAAATGGAAATTCTATCTAAATCGGTCTGAAGTGTTTGATAATTGCAGGAAAGATTGAATATTTTTAAGTCATCCGCGAACATAAAAGTCGAACTTAACAAGTTATCAAAGATATCATTTATAAAAATCAAAAACAACGTAGGTCCAAGAATGGACCCTTGAATAACTCCACTTGTAACAGCAGCGTAATCTGAAAAACACTGATTAACGCGAACACACTGAATACGATTAGATAGAAAAGCTTTTAACCAATTAAACAGGTGTTTTTGAATACCGTAACTAGTTAATTTAACAAGAAGTTTAGATATGTCGACTTTGTCAAAAGCTTTAGCAAAGTCTATATAAATAATATCAACGGTTTCTTTACATTCCAGTGATTTAACCCAAGAATGTTTACAATTTAATAGTTGCAATTCGCAAGATTTATGTTTTTGGAAACCATATTGAAAAGGTGATATTAACTCATTTGTAGATAAATAAATTGATAGTTGAGTATTAATAATACTTTCCATTATCTTACAAGTTGAGCAACATAAAGAAACAGGACGATAATTTTCAGTTAATGAGGGGTCACCCTTTTTAATTATAGGTACAACGTAAGCCTCCCTCCAAATGTCTGGGATATCTACCTGATAAAAAAGAAACAGTAAAAATACTGATAAGGGGTTTAAGAAGATAATAAGCTAATTTTTTAACAAAAAAGTTACTTAAACCATCAGGCGCTATCGAAGTCGAGTTTTCATCTTAGCAATCGCCCGTGAGACATTATTTTCGTCAAAGGCGATGTTTGAAATAGAAAAATCGCCCCGCTTCTGAAAAACAAAAGAATCGTTAGTATCATCATTGGTGAATACGGAAGAAAGTAATGATTGAACATATTAGTTTTACAATGAAGATCAGTTACTACATTATTGTCAGTGGAAGTAATAGGTGGAATGCTTCGAGAATTATTTAAACGATTTTTTACAAATCTAAAAAAGGATTTCAGATCGTTATGTTGCAATAAATTACTTTCCTGTAAACAAAAATGATTATGAATTTCTTTGCGTAACATTTTACAATGATTACGATACCTTTGTTTGCATATAATTGTACGATATTTTTTGTATTTTTGCCATAAAAGCCGTTTTTGGCAAATAATTTTCGTAAAACTTTAGGGTATGAAAATTTGGAGGGCTTTGCTTTAACTTTAGGAACAAAAGTAAAAATAAGAGGCCTTAAGACATTTAAAAATACATTATACATGTCGTTAACATTTAAACAAGTAGAAAAAAGATCAGGCCAAGAAATAGTAGAAGAGAAGCTACCAATACTAAAGTAGTCTGCTTTTTGAAAATTAAAGTGAGATTCTACATAAGTAGTAGGTGGAGTTATCCGAGTTTCAAAGATATAGAATTGTGGTCACTTGTGGAAAAGGAGGGTAGTACTTTAACATTAAAAACATTATTTGCTGCAAAAATAACATCAATGATATTTGTATCATGCGTTTGATCTAAAACTAATTGTGTTAATCCTGTAGACTGAGAAACAGTCGTAAAACAATTCGTTAAGAGAATCAGATGTAAAGGTACCTAAGGTCCAATCAATTTTAGGTAAATTGAAATCCCTAGGATAATTACGGGATAAGAGCAATTATTTACCCATTCTATCAAGTTACAGATTCTTAAAAAGCATGATTTAAATCGTAGTGAGGAGGTCTGTAAATAAGAAGAAATCTAATTCTATCCTGACCATGGAAAAAATCAATAATTAAAGAGTCAGATATACTCAGTTCGTTAGGAACTTTAACAAAGCGAGCACTAAAATGTGATTTTACAAAGACAATGACCCCGCCGCCTCGTTTATTTACTCGATCAGAGCGGAAAAATTTGATAATTGTTTTGAGGACATAAAATGCTATCATGAATTACTTCATTTAACCATGTTTCACAACAGAAAATTAAGTCAAAATTGTCACTATCTAACAAATAATATAACTCCCCTAACTTGTTTACTAAACTTTGTGCATTGAATAAAAAACACCTAGCACTAATAAATTCAGAGGGCGACTTATCCTATACAGAACCGGAATCGACGCGAGCGAAAGATTGAGGAAAGGACGGTTTCGGAAAATTGGAGCGAGCACGTGACGCGTAAGTCGGCTTCTTTTTGACACAATCGGCAGCAAAGTCTATGAAAAGATCCGTTTCGCCCGAGTTTCGTCGTTCATTCAATTCAGCAAACAGCTCAGCGCTGTCGCTTGCGCTTGCATGTAATACGAAAGGTCTGGCCGAGCGCGCAATTTGGACCGACCATTAGATGGATTTGACAGGTAGAATCGCTTTGTTGACTAGTCCGATAAAACGACGTTGAGCACGTGGTGACGTGAGGCAAACCTTCAGGAATTGAGGTTTGCCCTGATGTTTGGGACCATCACGGAAAACTTGCGTAATATCAACAGATGACAAGTCGGATTCGTTGCTGAATTCATCAACCAAAGACTTTACAGAGTTCAAATCGTCATCTGAATCGGGTAAACCGAATAATACTGCATTTGACTTTTTGGATTCTCGCTCCAAACAGTCCTTGATTAACAAACCGATGTCGGACGTATGGGATGCATTTGCCTTCGATTCGTAGCGTTCTTCCAATAAATTTATTCGAGATTCTAATATGGAAAATTTGGTTGGTAAGGAGGCAATATTTTCAAATACAGGTTTGCAACAGCTGCAAACGAATGGGAATGAGAATGAAGCGTCCACATATTGTTTGCTTTATTAAAATAAGAAACGAGTGCTGGTGGTAAATTTAGGCATTCGGCATGAGCCCATTTGTGGCAAATATCGCACTGAATGGCCGAAATATGACTCTCAGTAACTAATAGCGAACAGATTATGCATGGGTAGGCGTCATTTTTAATAGGAGAATTTTGAAGCGTTAGATTTCCTGAATGCGATAGATTTCCTGAAACTACAGTATGAATGAATGAATGAATGAAATAATTTATTACTGAAACGCGACAATTACGAAAGATGTAAAAGAGTAATAAAACGTACGGTCAATAAGAATAAAAGCGTACAGCAAAAGGCGATGAGCGAGTCATGAAAATGACGATTTAAGCCCGCCCTATAATAAATTTGGATAAGTCGACATCAATTAATCTAGATTTGAATATATTTAAGTTAGGGGAAGAGACTACAAAATCAGGTAGGTGATTCCAAGCAGAGATATACTTATAGAAAAAGTCAAATTTTTTGAAAATTAGAACGGACAAGAGGAACAACTAGCTTGAAACGATTTGTGCAGCGAGTAGTATTTTGATTAAGCACAAAAAAATCTGTCATGGAAAGACAAGATTTTTGACTAATAATTTGATACATCATACATAAGCAAATATGAAGGCGACGTAATTCTAATCGACACAAGTTAAGTTGGTTAAGGCGTTCGTCGTAAGAAAGAGGGCTATGATATCCAACTATGTATTTAGTAAATTTACGCTGAAGAGCCTCCAGCCTGTTGATATCACTAATATAAGAGGGGTTCCATAAAGCACAGGAATATTCAAGGATCGGTCTGACGTAAACAATGAAGGCCTTTGTGACATTATTTTTATCACGCGAAAAGAAGGATTTTCCTAATTAAGATAGATCTCAAGAAAGCTTTCTTGATTGTAATAAAATTTACTTTCTTCTTTCTTCTTCAATTTTTGTGTATTTTTCTAGACAATAAATATTTTCTTGTCTTGCCTTGTCAAAAAACCCCCAACCACTGGTTATGCATAGGCGCGAAAAACCTCAATCACTAAAAAATGCCCCCAATGGCCTCAAAAAACCCCCCAAGCAGGGAAAACCCCCAACTTGGCAACCCTGCATGCCTTACGCTCCTGGTACCATTGCAGTATCTGTTGCTTTATGCACATACTTTGTTTTATGCAGATTGTGTATTATGTTCACATTGACAATGCATTTTTACCAACTTTTTATGTGTCTTTTTCAATACTTTTACCGTTTAAATTTTCTTCTTCTTCAACTAACGCACTTTAATACAGTAAATTTATAGTAAAAGCTTAATTTTAAATAAGTATAAACATGCGTCCTTTATTTCAAATGTTTTTAACAAATGTTCAAGCAATAAGCTTTGATTACTTCTATGTGTGCATTTTTTCTCTGCTCATACAGCTTTGTACGTATTACATGCATTATACATAGGTGCCAATGCCATGTAATGCAGCTTCTGCTCCCTTTGCCATTCGCTTGTTGGCACTGTTCTTGATTGGTCAATAATCATGAGCATGGCCTAAATTACATCGTTAGACCTGTACGGTAGACCCACCGGCTCGTAAGACCTAATGCCCGAATAATTCAATAATCCCGGCGAAAAATCGATTAACTTATTATATCGATCGATATGATTAAAGCAGAAGCTCCTCAGAATGTGAAAATTAAAAATTTTCTCGGGGAAAATGAAATTGCACGATAAGCAAATGTCTTATTACTGTAATAGCCGATTTCTCCGTTGTGCGAAGGAGTACGGTGATCCGAGTCGGTCTAACACGTTTGGGTGAGACCGTTTGGGCGCGGCCATTTTGGCGCGGCCGTTTTAACACAGCCGTTTTGGCGCGGGACTGCATTAGCGCGGCCGTTTTAGCGCATCTGTTTTGGCGCAAGGACGTTTTGAAGCAGCGTTTAGCGCAAGGACATTTTGGCGCAGGACTGCTTTTGTGCGGCCGTTTTTGCGCGGCCATTTTGGCGCGGCCGTTTTGGCGCATCCGTTTTGGCTCAAGGACGTTTTGGCGCGGCCGTTTGGCACAGTCATTTTGGCGCAACTGTTTTTGCAATTTTGATGACAAAATTTAAATGTCTGATGGACAAGCCGTTTTTCTAGAACTGCTCATTTTCATATCATGGCGTGGGCACTTGAAGTGAAAATTATAGGAGTCTTTATGCTCGATTTTTAAAGATAAAAATGAATAAAAAAATTTGACAGATGGGTCAAAAACTATAGATAGTGTATCTACACGCGTTTTGTGATTTCGAACGAAACGCTCTTTGCCGTTTTGAAAAAGACCTAATATTCACCACAAACTTTCGTGTTTGTCATTTTGGATCCGGCGCGCTAGCCGAGAAAGGAGCGAATATTCGCTGTCGGACCAAGGGACCGTCTCAAGAAAAAGAGGCGATTCAGATGCCTCGCCGCCATTGGTCCCACTAGCACAATCACGTTCGCACCTTCGAGGTACGTTACGTGAGCTAAGCGACATGACTGTTATTTACGTTTAAAGCCTGTATGAGATCGGAGAAATCAATATTGTATTCGCCGTCTATCAAAATTCTATTGGTTATTTTCTTCACTGTCATAAGAATGTCTCTAGAATATTCGATGAGTCATATTCAGTTAGTCTGCTTCATATCTGGGCGTGGGGGGATTTGGGGGTATGCAGCCCCCAGAAACCAAAATACCCCCCAGAAATCAAAATACCCCCCAGAATTCAATTTTTTGAAAATTTTTCCGTTTTTCGCAATTTTTTGATGCCCGTAAGGTAGTGCTTGATGAAACGTCGAAAAATGGTGTTTTTATCATCTGCCATTTTTGAGCCATTTTGGACTTTCAAAAAAATCTTGCACCCCCCCCAGAATTTTCTTGCTGCAGCCATGGTCTGCTTGTGTTGTTTCGCTTTGTGCAGAGTCGCGCCGATTTAGCTTTTGGCTTTTTAGTTTTGCTTTATTCTGTGTACCTGTAAAATTTTCTTCTACCTGGTGGAGCATTATATCGCTGGCAGAGGAATCGGTGGCCGGTCCTTAATTATTTCTACAGCCCTGCCATTTCAATTGGGCTACTTTTGAAGTTATTTATTTCATTCAAAATTCATGATCCTTTTTCGATCTAAAAATCAAAAGTATTTCATAGTACATGTTATGATCCGTTTCATTTAACTTTGAAGGTTTTTGAAAAAGCTTAAAGTGCCTACAAAAATGATTTAAACAAGCAGTACAGTTTTGCTGATATGCTGCAGATCGAGTTATGATGAGGCGCTTGCTATTGCCAAAAGCGCATTATCAAAAAGCCTAGCACTTTTGTAGCCTGATTCATGCGGACTTAATTTTAAAAAAAACCTCACAGTCAAATGAAACAGACTATAGGATGCCTGACCGGCCTTTGTAGTTGTTGTTTTCTATGTTCAATGTGCAATTAGGAACCAAAACGTTTCGAATCTGGTTGATATTGAAAGCAAGTTAAAAATTACAACCCGAGAATTTTATTGGGTTTTCAATCCCAAAAGGTCAACTGACCTAACGTGTAAGACCGGAGCTACTTAATTACTCCTGTGTTAGGTATCTAGAGGCGTAGCTGTAAAATCTCCGTGTATCGGTCAGCAATAGTAGTACCGAGGAGATTGAGGCCGTAGAGTTTCCGAGGTTCTGAATACAGGCGCCTCGCCTAGCAACCTGACCAGCGCTAAGTGTAGCCAGGTACTTAAGTAAGCGTAGGTACGTTATATGTCGTTTCCAAATTGCTTATAGTCTGTTTCATTCAACTCTGAGGTTTCTTTTGAATTACAATCCTCATGAATCAGGCTACAAAAGTGGTTTAAACTTTTGACGTAGTAATGCGCTTTGGCAATAGCAAGCGTCTCACTGTAACTCGATATACTGTATAATATCACAACTATACTGTTAGTTTAACTTTGTAGGCACTTTAAATTTTTTTCAAAAAACCTCAAAGTTAAATGAAACGGACTATAGGTATGGAACGACCTCTATAACTTACAAAACTATACTTTCCGATGGTTGTAAGACGCTGGCTAGCGTTAAAAACGGAAAATTGGATAGAAATTGGAATATCGATTTATTTCAATTCTGATGTAACAAAAATGGGATTCGAGCCTGCAAAATGTTCTTCTGCTTTTTCCAGGTGCGGAAAGCTTATAGCTCAAAGTGATTCGCAGGCTTCGTGACTCAGAAATTTAGGTTTAGAAAAGAAAGCTCTTTTCAACGTTTTGTTCATATAGTGATGCATTGGAGAGAAGTGTAAAACTTGCTGCGAATTCTCTGATATGATTCCATTTCTAACCCTCATCGCTGATTTATTTTCTACATACACTCATTGCTCCATTCCAAACGGTATATTTTCGCTAATGTCTTATTACTGTATCATTTTTTCGCTGCACAAATGGCTTCATCAATTATGCTCTCGTAGCGGCTGGATGCTTTAAACTCTTCTTGCTGATGTTTAATGTGCTTTGCTTAACATGTGGCACATCTAACGAACTGCGGCAACAACCTAAAGCGTGAAATATTCTGTTACAATGATAAGTTGTAAAGCGAAAATGGGCCGTTTGGAATGGAACAGACGTAGTCTTGCATTTCACTATGAAAAAATTCCGCAGTAACTTCTCAGCATACCGAAAATGAGCTGCTTATTTTGCATGCTTCTAATATTCAATCGTTTAAATTAATGCTCGGTGCCATGCATAAATGAATAGCTTGGGAATTTAAGGAGTCAGGCCCAAAAAAGTTTTTAAAAAGTGACTTTTTAGAGCTAAAAAATTATGGGTAACGTCAAAAATCACTGTTTTTTGACGTTTCGGACAATGCTCGTTCTTTGTAAAACATAAAAAACATAAGAAAATTTTCGAAGAAATTTGAAAAAAATCGAGTAAATTGAACGAAATGTAGTCAAAAATGTGTGTACGGCGCGAAGCGCCTAAAATTTGACACTTTTGAGCCAAAAACGAGCAGAAAACGCTTAAAAATGCTCTCTTCTTTTAGTATTTACGAATCGACAATTCTAGAGGGGTCGCAGCCATTTTGTGGGAGTGCCCCACGGACCCGTGGACCTGTAGCTACACATCTCATTGTGCGTCGGAATCAATTTAAAACATAAAAATTCAATACGCTGCTTAAGCATTCATCTCAAAAATTATGCGACAGACCACGCAACGCAAATATTCAATATTTGTATTCTAAAAATCTTGAGCTATACGAAGTATTCATTGATCCACTGCGATATATGTAACTGCGAAGCTTCAGGTTCGGCCGATCTCCAGCAACTAAATGCTCATAGTAAAGATAGCGGCCTTTCTGAACTTTTCAAAAGCCTCATTCATACTCCACGCATCGCGCCGAACTTGCGAAAATCGCAGCTCGCAGGATCAGATTTGCATGCGGATTCAAATCATACTTTCGCGAGAATCGCAGGATTTTCTGCGACACGATTTTTCAATTCATACTTCCAGCGAAAATCGCAACGCAGAATAAATCGCGCGATACAGAAATTTCATCGTGCGATAATCCGCATTGCAATTCATACTTCATCGCGTGTTTCGCGCGAAAAGTGTCAAAAGTTACTATTTTTAGCAACAAATTGACGACGGACGCGAATTTGCAAAATTGGGGATTGACGCGAATTCGCGTTTTTTCATACACGCAGTACCGGTAAATGGCGCAAACGTCGAATGCATGTTCGAACTGCACCTATCAAATGGACAATGCGTTGAATTTGTAATGAGGCCAGTCGAGTAAAGGACAACGAAAAAATGCGCGAAAAAATCGCGCAATATTTCGTAAGATTCGCAGAAAAATCGCGCGTTGCATCGCAGGAAAACCTAATTTGCGAAAATTCGCAGCAAGCATCGAACGGTTATGGATGATTTTCATTATTGCTCTATTTTCGTCACATTAGGAAAGTGTAGCGTCCATTCCCACGCAATCACGACATTTCTCATTATGTATTCGTTTTTTAACTTTTTTTGTTCCCGGTCTTGAGCAGCCTACAGTGCTTCCAGCGAATAATCCTCACATATATGTTATCTAACACGAACGCTGCACATACATATGTATCTACATGTACATACATGCATATGGTCAGATATCAGCACATACATAGCACAGAACGCATCCTCGAATAATTTTAGCAATGATCTACCAAAGCATGTTATTTGATTTCATCGTTTAATTTGATTAAAAATTTAGTTAAATCCATCTAAACATTTCTTTTAGCAAAAGTTCAGTACATACTTGTACCTATCTATGTAAATACATCATAGGTAGCGCGATAGCGCTACCTATAATATACTTGGCCACCTTTGTTCTTATAGGTTCATCACAGCGAGTGCGAATTTTGTGTCCCCCTCACAGCAACAACGGCACACACCTGGGAGGTGCTGTTTTTTTAAGCGATAGATAATTAAAAAACTCGATGTACCATTTTTTGTTTTGCTTACACTCAATATCGAGTTAGCAATGAGTGTGTAAAGTGTAAACCGAAAAATCAAATAACTTGCAGAAGGCCAAATTTTTGGTAAATGATGCCCCAGAGCTATAGATTAGGAATCTGATCTTAAAATTTCTTTACACTCAATGGTTGTTGTACAAAAATGTGAAGTATACGGGTTTTTTACTCTTTTGCGTGTCCTTCAGCTTAATTAACTCAATTTTTGGTTTCTGTGCAGTCCAATTAGTTTTATAATGTAGAGGGCTACAATATCACAGAAGGTAAAATTTTTCTCTTTCATTGCAATATTTCTTGATCTGTAATCGTTTTAGTATTAAAAGTTCGAGACGAAAAAAGAAATTTCTTCAGCTACTCCGCTAAGTAGGCGGAGCATGCTAATTATGCTTAAAATATGCCCTGACCTCAGCGTTACAGATCCTAGTTTATTTTGTTGCTACACACCCAATATTGCGTTATTAGCAGAAGTGTAAAGTTTACACTGAGAAGCACTTTTACGCCCAGAGCATTGGGTATCACACAATTTGCGGAGGGCCAATTCTTTCAAAAGTGTTGCCCCTGAGTTGTAAATCACGAATATGACCTTAAAATTTCTTTACACTTAATGCTTGTTGCACAAAAGTGTAAAGTATACGGGTTTTTTACTGTTAGCGTACCTAAAGCTTATCTAACTCAATTTTGGTTTCTGTGCAGTCCTATTGGTTTTATAATGTAGAGGCTTATAATATCTCAAAACGTAGAATTTTTCTCTTTCAACGCAATATGTCTCGATCTGTGATCGTTTTAGTGTAAAGGGTTCGAGACGAAAAACGAAATCTCTTGAGCTACTCCACTAAGTAGGCAGAACATGCTAATTATGCTTAAAATGTGCCCTGATCTTAGCACTACAATTCCTAATATATTTTGTTTCTATGCACCCAATATTGCGTTATTAGCACAAGAGTAAAGTTTACACTGAGAAGCACTTTTCCGCCCAGAGCATTGGGTATCAAACAATTAGCGGAGAGCAAATTTTTCTCAAAAATGTTGTCCATGAGTTGTAGATTACGAATCTGACCTTAAAATTTCTTTACACTCAATGGTTGTTGCACAAACGTGTAAAGCATACGGGGTTTTTTTGTTAGCGTGTCCGAAGCTTATCTAACTCAATTTTGGCTTCTGTGCAGTCCACTGGTTTTATAATATAGAAGGCTACAATATCTTAGAACGTGAAATTTTTTCTCTTTTAACGCAGTATTTCTTGATCTGTGATCATTTTAGTGTAGAGGGTTCGAGACGAAGAAAGAAATTTCTTCAGCTACTTACACCCTCCCCAAAATTTTGGCGCTGCTCACCTCAAAAAGTTAAAGGTTAAAGGCCGGGCTATAACCCAAAGTGGGTTTTACAAATGCATCCGAAGATGCTTTTAGCTTGATACCGCAAGGGGACACAAGTCCCAAGGGTTAACCTCCGCCTCACAAGTGTAGCTTCCCATTTATCGACCCCAGAGGGATGAATGGCTGGGTTGGCCTGCCGAAAAGAACTGCATCGAGGGCGGAATCGAACCTGGGACCTTCAGATCCGTAGCTTAAAGTGTTTATCACTCGGCGTGTCTCGACGCTGCCCACCTATGGATATATGGCCTGAGGTATTAAGTAAAAGAAGGGAACTAGCAAAGAAAAATGCTCCGATGGAACAAAAAGGATAAACATACTTGAATTTCTTCATTGCTAAGGGTGTAAAAGGAGGAGACTAGGCAAAATTTCCCTATATGCGCAGAAGCCATAGGAATGTGCTAAACAGTTAGACTTCCCCTAAACAACGCAAAAATCGAAGTATATTCTGCGGCCTGTGAAGAATGAGGGTGTAGTCACAAAACGTTTGTAAGTGTTTCGCAAAGGAGCATTGATGACACTTTCATGACTATTAAATGATCAATGTATTATTTATTTCATGAAATTTTAATCTTCCACAATGCTCTGGCGTAAAAGATAATAGTGTAAACTTTACACCTACATGGCCAACTCAATAGTTTGCATGAAAAACCACTAAAATTTCTCTAAAATTTTTGAAATAAAGTAATAAAAATACTCACCATCGTAATCGAAATTACTACGGAAAATCTGCAGAAACATGTATTGGCCGCAGATTATACTTCGATTTTTGCGTCGTTTAGAGGAAGTCTAGCTGTTCAGCACATTCATATGGCTTCTGCGCATATAGGGAAATTTTCCCTAGTCCCCTCCTTTTACATCCTTAACAATGAAGAAATTCAAGTATATTTACCTTTTTTGTTTCATCGGAGCATTTTTATTTCCTAGTAGTACATACCTACAATATCGGAATGATTTTGTACTGTGTACGTACGTGGTGTGTATGTAATGTATGCGTCTCGTCCTCTTGCGCCAAAACGGCCGCGCCAAAACGTCCCATTATAAGAAGCTGACTGTTGCGCCAAAACAGCAGCGCCAAAACGGCTGCGCCAAAGTGTTCCTGCGCCAAAATGTCCTTGCGCCAAAACGGCCGCGCCAAACCGGCTGCGCCCAAACGTCCCATTCCGTTTTCATGCACTAGGTTAAAAAACGGTGATGTCTCAACAGCCCCACCAGTCCCAACAGCCCCGCCGTCCCAACAGCTCCACCGTCCCAACAGCCCCACCAAAAATCCCAGCAACCCCACCCGTCCCAACAGCCCCGCGAGTCTTAACAGCCCCACCGTTCCAGCAGCCTCACCAATAACTCTCAACAGCCCCACCAATCCCAACAGCCCTACCAATCCCAACAGCCCCACCGTTCCAACAGCCTCAACGTCCCAACAGCCCCACCAGTAATTCCAGCAGCCCCACCATTACCTCAATCGCTATTATACGAAAAATGCGTTTGGCGGATGTACTTTTAAAATATAGAACTTATACGAGCTCCATTTGATACATTCCGCCATGTGTTATTCGATATTTTCACATATTGTATCTTAAAATGAAATCAAGCAATATTAATTTTTTAAGAAAAATATTTTTTGATTTTTTTCGACTTCGTATATTTCATCAAGACCATACACGAGCGTGCATGTTTATATTTTCAGTATAACTCTACCTTAGAAACTGGTAGACCCGCCAGAATTGAAGCTTCAGCATTTTTGCGCAATCTGGGATTTTGCCTCATTCGAGTCATCTCGCAAGATTAGATTCTTGCTCATTATGGTCTAGGCTAGATTGCCAGAAAAAAACGAAAAATGTTCTAGTGAAAAGAGGAATGATAAGAGTTAACATTAAATGAAAATCAAAACTTTCACGCTAATCTGCTGCAAAATAACCAGAAAATGTGGATTAGCGTAGTTTATATGCTATTTTAACATTCACACCAGTTTTGAGGTCATTTTTGGCTCAAAACTCCTGCTTCAGACCGGTCGTGCTGTGCATCTATGATTATAACAGTGGGGCAGTTGGTACCAACATTGGCAGCGAACAAATTCTGTGGGTATGGCGGGGTAAAGTGCCCGAGAAATGTGCTAAAAATAGAATTCTGGGGTCTAACATAATTTGGGGGATTTCCAGAATTTCGGGTTGAGAGGGGATTTAACCGTAAACATCCCCTCCCCCACGCTTACGTGTAGTTGGGACGTTGGAACGTTAGGACTGCTGGAGCGGTGGAACTGCTGGGATTGGTGGGGCTCTTGGGGCTGGTGGGGCTGTTGGGATTGGTGGGGCTGTTGGATTGGTGGGGCTGTTGATTGGTGGGGCTGTTGGGATTGGTGGGGCTGTCGGGATTGGTGGGTCTGTTGGGATTATTGGTGGGCTGTTAAGACAGTGGGACTGTTGGGACGGGTGGGGCTGTTGGGAATTTGATGGGGCTATAGGGATGGTGGGGCTATTGAGACGGTGGGGCTGTTGGGACTGTTGGGGCTGTTGATAAACAATCTAAAAAAATTAGACTATACTCGTATGTTTGGATTAAAACTGGTTTTCAAAGTTTTGATATTATACCTACATACCATATTGCATTTAATAAAATGCGCACGTTATGCACCTACGAGGTAACCTGAATGAATATTTGTTGTGCGTGCAATGAATTTGCTGAATAATGACCCTATTAAAGTGATATTTAATAACTCCATTCAGTTTGATTGCACTCGCACAAATTACATAGTAAGTACCTACTTACTATATATGCTGGCTCATGCATGAGATTCCAAAACCCGATATTTTTACATAAATATAAGCCGATGTTCATGATACTCACTATCTTAAAGCGACCTTCATTTCTCATTTCCCTGTTCATAATGCATTTATTACATGATTAAGGATATGCTTATTCACAATAATAAAAGTGGTCTCACTGTATAGCTTTACCATCCATTATTGTTTGCAATCAAACATTATATAGTTTGTGTCTCTCGGGTTGTATCTTCATTTGGGCTCTCATTATTGTATTTACCGAGTATAACTTGCCCATGTACTCCATGTCAGTATTACTAGCCATACATACATATATACTTTTCGCTTAGCATGCCGCGCGGTCCATCATTTTGAGCAATTTTTTCAACATATATTCTATGCGCCAGAAACGTGATTCTACGGCTTTGTTGTTTTGCTTTTCCTGTCTATGTATAAACTTTTACAGAGAAGACTGATTGTCGCTGGACGACATAATTATTCATATTTATTTTTGGTCTTCTGCAGACATTGTTTTTTCTAATACTCGTAGATTTACGTTTGAGTCACGCACGGACATGAGAAGCCCCGGTTTCTTCCGTTTTCCCGTTTTATTTAACAATTTTTGTGTAGAGCTTATGAGCTTTTTTATAGTTTAACGATAAAAAACTAACTTTTTTGATACCAACAATTTTCCAAATTTTTTTTTCAAGTTTAAAAGTATTTAAAAAATCCGACCTATTGAGTCGTACGTAGTAAAAGACTTTGATTTAATACAACTATTATGAAATAGTCAAAAAGTTCATGAGATGTATAAATTTACCACGTTAAATGGCAACAATTTAACCACAAGAAATGCGTTTTTCGGCTAGATTACACTGTGTTCTAGCCATATTTTTTTGATTTTGGTTTTTGTCGGGTAAAATTACCCAGTTCACTAAAATATGTCTATGTTCGCGCAATACTACGTTTTATCGCTGTTACAAGCTTCATTTTGCAGCTGTGATTGCGTAATAATGATGCAAGATAAGCTTCGTTATCAATCAATAACTCTTAACAGAAAAAGCATTTCAATAAACTATAAAAGTGCGAGGATGAATGCTGTTTAGAAAATGCGGATATCTTTTGATAACCTTTGCATTCACAGATAGACGTAAGCAGTGGCGGATCTAGGATTTTCCTAAGGGGGGGCGGTACCCCTAAGGGGGGCGGAACCCTGACTTGGGCGGAAAAATTAGCCGTTTTAACTCCGAAAATCGCAAAAAATCGCTCAAAAATGCTTAATTTTTCGCACTTTTTCGGGCCAATGGGGGGGGCGGCCGCCCCCACCCTCCCCTAAATCCGCCCCTGGACGTAAGCGTCCCCGGAATCTGGTACACCCCCAGAATTTAATTTTTGCGATTTTTTCGCGAGTTTGTTTCATCAGACCATTGAGAATTGGATTTATACTGCTGCTCATATTTATATATTATGCTTTTCCCGGATGTTGCAATAAATCCTTCGTGGTTGTTGTTGTTCTTGACTTCATGCTTTTGCCTTTCAGAAACAGTCATTTTTGCAGTGCTATAAATTTGAATAAATTGTATTAATTATGTGAATTACGTTTGTGTGAATTACATAAATATAATATGTATGCTATGTGTATTTATTCAGACGCAATATTGAAATGTTCCGCATTTATCAAAGTGCATTTCTCGGTAAAGTTGTAACGTTTAGACTTATTGAATAATATCGTGAATTTATTTAACATTATTCATGTCTACGCCTATTATATATCAATTCATGTCATAAAAGTCGTAAATCCGATTTAACAGTTTTTCGACATTAGGTTCTCTATATTTTGAAAATTTTATGAGTTGAGGAAAAATTTTTAGTCTTTTTGCACGTAAAACTCAAAAAACGATTATTAATCTACACATTTTATGCTAAACCCTTTCTGAATATTATGCAAATTCGCTTGCACGTGTCACTTTGACTTCACGAGTATATACAGCGTACTGCGCTATCACGTTTGTAACACATTAAAAACAAATACAAAGTGGGATCGAGCTGCCTGCAAGACTGTACATATTGATAAAATGAAGTGAAACTTAAATTAGGATTTCTTTTAGGTTCTTTAAGTAACGATAAAGTGATATAACTTAGGTTTTCTTCACATGACCTATCGAACGAAATATTTTATTAAATGGGCTTTTTTGCTAAGATGTGAATTCTTAGATAAACAGCGAAATCGTAATCTCAAGTGGCATAAATGCGTTTGAGTGAGTTGTTTTTACCAATTTATAAAAACTTGTGTGTAGAAATTATGAATCAGAATTTATCAGGATAAAGTAAGTGGTCTGTCTCCTTATAGCACAATTACAAATCGCGCTAGAAACTGGGAGTATGAAAAAACATACTCATTGCATCTTCGGATTTAAAATGCATACTATCATATATGTAGCAGCTCGAAATTTCGTATGGGGTTCCCCGGCCATTTTTACACGGGGATGAATGTCCTCTCGGCCCAAACACACCTAAAGACGGCCAAAAAATTCAATTTTGTCAAAAAAAATCGTAGGGTCAAAAATTTTATGGTTTTGGGAGGGCGAGGGGACGACCAACTTTGAGTGGGGATCCCTCAGCCCCTGTTACATGTCATTATCAAATCAACTTATCCAATACTTTCCAATCTAATTTTTAGTGGTACTCAGCGACTTCTTGGTGTATAAGTGTGAGGCTTAGACCAAGTAGAAATAAGTTTTCCTTGTCCATGCCTAGTGGACAGATGATCGCTAGGGATGTCCCGGGGCAGACTTTTTAGCCGGGGCAAGATATTGTGTACAAAATCGATGCCAACTCTATAAGCATACACTTAATATCATTAACGGTATTTTTTGCAATAGTACTTACTAATATAAGCGTGAAGAACAGGATTAAATAAAGAATTCTAATGTTCTCATCTTATAAAGGCTTTAAATTATTAAATTAAATACTGGAAGAATGACGAGAGCTTTTGAAAAGTATCAATGATGTTTCTGATCCTAAATCAGTCCATTTAAATAATTCAGATTATTAGCGCAAAATCATAAACGTGAAGTTATCTTCAGAGTTTCAAATATCCACGTAGAGCGATTTCCGATGAACCCGAGAATCGCAAGAAAATTTTAGAGCTCATAATAGATATTTAGCTCACAATAAACGATATAAGTCATCAACACATAGATAAAAATTTTCTGTAATGCTATGTGGTTACCACATCTTCAGAAAAATCATTCAAAAATAATATTTTAGCTGACAGTGTGCATTTTAAAGTATCGATCCTTTTTAAGCCGTTAGAAGTGCGAAGTTTTCAAGAGACATAAGTTATAAGTAAAAAAAGCACATTACATCATGAGTATTTTTTGGATTCACACCGCCCATTAACAATTATCCATTTCTTCCATCTAGCTCTGCTACGCTATGAAAATATCAATTTACAAGTTTTAAACATATTTTCCTTGTCAAAATTGCGGCTACGGCGTACTGAATTTCGAAAATTCCGTAAAATTGTGAATTTATATTAAAAAGTTATTACTTGGTGCAAAATAGTAACAGCATAAATGATATTAGGTCAGGGCCCCACTAAGTGCAATCATAGAAGTAATCTCTACTCCTTCCCAAGCTGGTCATTCAATCAATTTTCCTATGTTTTATCCGGTCAGGGTTAACAGATCATGTGAATTTCATTTATATGATCTAACACAACAAAATAAAAATCAATGCATCCCCCGATTTAGGCTACTTATTCCGAGAAAAGAACTGTTAAAAGTAAAAGAAAAATTGCGAATATGTTAATTGATCGAATAAATAGCCACTCAGCAGGTGGATTTCGAGTTTCTATCACTTATTTAAAAGTGAGACAAGTACACTAAATATAAATCGCTCAAGTTGAATACAAGTATACGTTTTTGCGACAAAAAACAGTCCAACTATCAAATTTTGCAATTCAAATTCATCAGTATTCTTAAATAGACCATTTGTATCGTAGGTGAGCAGCTTCAAAATTCTAGGGGGGGGATTGCAAGATTTTTTAGAGGTCAAAAAATGGCCTTAAAAATGGAGGTATGTCTAAAAGACACAATTTTTCAACGTTTCTCATCGTGCACTATCCATTGGCATCAAAAACTTCCGAAAAGAACAGAAAAATTTCAAAAATTCAATTCTGGGGGGTATTTCGGTTTCTGGCGGAGTGCTACCCCCAACCCCCACGCCCACGTGTGATTTGCATGCTTCCTAACAATCACCTAGATTGATTTTAGAAGAGAATTTGAGATTTTTATTCTTAATTATGTATGTTTTAGCCCGGGGCGGGGCTTGGGACATCCCTAGTATTCACTAAATTTTCTAAAACTAAATCCTCCAAGTGGATTTACATTCGGAAAGTTCTTAATTTTTTGTAAAACTTATGTTTCTGGGGCCGGTTTCAATAACATAAGATCCGTCTTAAACTTAAATGTGAACTTGAGTCGTTGAGTTCGAACTAGGATTTGTCCGAACTTAAGACTTTCAATAAAAAGTCCGAACTCGTTAGTTTGAACTTAATTTGGAACATAAGTTCATGGCCAAAAATCGTGCTTAAGCTGCTGCCTGTCGGATAGGCGTACAGGGCAAGTCCAGATAATAGGTGGGCAGCATCAATATTCTGGGGGAGGGGTGCAAGATTTTTCAAAAATCAAAAAATGATCTTTAAAATGGCGATATGGCGAAAAACACCATTCAACGTTACTAGTCGAGCACTATCCATTGGCATTGAAAAGACTGCGAAAAAAACAAAAAAAAGTTCAAAAATTGAATTCTGGGCGAAAAAAACAAAGAAAAAAGTTCAAAAATTGAATTCTGGGGGACTATTCGCCCGTCTGGGGCCTATTCCTATGCACTTGGAATTCCAAGTTCCAAGTCTTGGAAATTATGCTTTTCCCAAGTAAATCTGTTCCTATGAGTTCCAAGTTTCCAAGACTTGGAATTCCAAGTTCCAAGTCCCAAGTCTTGGAATCCAAGTAAATGTGTTCCTAATGCTTTCCAAGTTTCCAAGTTGCAAGACTTGGAATTCCAAGTACTTTTTCCAAGTAAATCACCGGTTTTCCAAGTACTTATTCCTATGCTGCACTTGGAATCCAAGAGTAGGAATATATACTTGGAAAAAGAAGGTATTTTTCTCCAAGAGGTTAGTCGGTTGGAAAAAATAGTACCTTTTTTCCAACCAAGTGGCTAGATAGTTGGGAAAATCAATGTATTGTCGTTTTTAAGTGAGAATGAGCGATTCTGAGAGTTCTGCTGACGAGACAGTGCCTGTTACATGGAATTATAAGAGCGTTTTAATTTTAACCTGCCGCCCCTACAGTTCAAAGAACGATTCAGATTTACACCTAATCAAGTTCAACTGCTAATTGAAAGAATTGGTCAATATTTTGAAATACACGGGAATAGGCGAATTGATTTAACAGTTGATATAAAAGTTCTTATTGGGTTGCAATCATAGGTGGGCAGCACCGGAATTCTGGGGGGTTAAAAAATGTTCAAAGGTCACAAAATGGTCTTAAAAGTGGTCGTATGGCGAAAACAACACCATTTTTCGACGTTTCTCATCGAGCACTATCCAATGGCATCAAAAAATCGCTAAAAAAGCAAGAAAAATTTCAAAATTTGAATTCTGGGGGGTATTTTGATTTCTGGGGGGTATTTCAACTTCTGGGGGGTGCGTACCCCCAAACCTCCCCACGCCCATGTGTGGTTGCAATGCTTAGCCAGGTGAAGAAAGTGGTTTTTGCCAGCCAAGTTATTAAATCATGTTTTGCTTTGCACAACTTCGCAATTGAAGTAAAAACAACGGATGATGAAATTGAAGAATACATGGATGACGAAAATATTTTAGAGTACAATAGTGAAAATAAAGAAGAAACCGTGACAAATAGAGCGCATGCACGACTAAACTTTATGATTCAACATTATATGCCTTAATTTTCATCAAAATCGTGCAAAATATACTTTGGCGCAGCAATATTTTGTTCCGTTTCGTTTTTAGGCGAAAATATTCGGCTAAAGCCGAATTCGTTTTTTCCTGAGAAGCTAATGTCTTGATGTTATGCTGTATTTCATCGTAACGTTTCCGCTCGTTAAGCAACTGCTGTTGCAGTAATTCCTTTTTCAAGCTCTTGATTTCGTCGTCGTCATTTAAATGTCTTTTGCGGCTTGGTCGGGCTTTTTTCTCAAAAGGATGGAAATGTTCTTGGGTGAAAAGTGCATCTTCGGCGACCGATGAAACATTATCGCCCATTTCCACCGCTTCTTTATCGCCTTGATCGGACTCCCTCTCACCACTTTCGGCTGAACCAATACCAGCAAGAATTGCAGAGTCTTTGCCAATTATCGAATATACCAATAAATCGACCTGAATGTACCGATTTCTTATTATTTTGAAATTCTAAGTGCATTAATCAATGACTGTATCAAATTGGAGGCTCAAATAGCTTTGTACTTTGATGATCATTTGGTGCACCTTATGCAATAACAAAAAAGAAAGTTTTTGTTTCAGTTTTTTGCCATTTTAGCAAAAGTTGATTTTTTCGATCAATAATCTCACTTTTCCAACTCATAACTTTCTTGGAAACAATAATGCAAAAATGTTCATTGCTCTCATCTTTCACGGCATTTGCAATACCCCAACTTTTCCCAAAATATCAAAAATTGATCCGAAAACTTGCTGTATTTTTTGCCGTTTAATATCGTTTACTTTTGTTTAATACAATTTCCAGTGCAACAACGACCTGCCGATAATTTATATCGAATATCTCGCCAAGCTAATTAAATTGCTTTTGTTTAAAATTTTTTCCTGCCGACTAACGTCCAAAAATAATGTGACTACTATTTACTTCTAAGTTTTTGTGGGTTTTTGCCATAAAAGCAGTTGCAATTGCGAAGGAAAAAAGCAGAGTAATCGAATCATTGCGAACTACGACAGAAAAATAAGATTTATACGGTGCCGTTTTATAAACAATAAAACGTGCGGCGACTTAGCGATGCAATAACTATTCCACTTAAGTACAGATGGTATGATCGAAAAAAGCGATAACACCTAACGGCACCATACGACAATGCAACTAATTATGGGATTATCTCAAATACTCACTTCAGCCTTTAATTCTTAATTGCTCAGCATTATCACTTTTTTGACCATAAAAGGAAAGGATTCATTGAGCACAGAAGAAAAAAACGTTTTTTGCGAACGCAATTTTAATAATGGCCTTAGATTGGGTCATGTGCAATATGGAGCCATGGAAAATAAAGATCGATTCAATGATTTAAAGTAATATAAACCAAAAAATTGACCGCTTTACATATGACTTCTACATAAAGTTTAGTAAATTCCGTCACAAAATTGTATTTGATTTTTAAAGAAGAAAACTTGAGCTTAAGACTCTTGATGACTAAACAAACGCTCTAATCTCTTTTTGTGGATGAAAAGCTCGCCATTTTTTGCCTTCACGAATTAACCCATTTTTTGTCTACTATTTCGACTTTTGATGGATTTTAAGATCGCTATTTCTCAAATCATTTGTAGGTTTTACGGTTTATTCCGTGTTGATCGCCTATTTCACCTTTCAATGTATCGTTTTAACTGATTTCGTTTTTCACATTCATGTATTTTTTGTCGACTTAAGTTAGCGAACTAAAAAGCTTTTTGTTTGTGAATGTCTTACCTCAGTGTACTCTTCGCCGCCTGCTCCGGTTTGCTGATTTTTATCGTATTTTCGAACTGATGCGCGCCTCAAATCTTGCCAACATTCGTCCTTAATTTTTGTCCAGCTTTTTGCGGAAAATTTTGTTATCCCTTGAGCTAAAGTCTCAGTTTGAACATCTTTCCAACCGCGCTCTTAATCTTTAGACGTTAATTTCGGACTAAAAGCACCAAAAAGAACCTCTTTTCGCTCTTCTATAGCTTTCAAAAAAACCACTCAATCACGATTTTTATCAGCATTCTTTATCGAAATTTTGTTGGAAGTGGCATTTGAGTAGAAATAGACAAACAAACAGTGACTTAATATGAAAAAAGCCGCCTCGGGCGCTAATTCGATCGAACGGACTACACAGGTATTTAAGGATTGTGCATTTACAACGCGCTGCGGCTTTTCCAACTTTAACCTTAAGTTTATATACGTTACCTATGTAACTTCTCTTAGCAGCATGAGGTGGTCAGTTCGTTAATATCGATTATGTAAAAGTTCGACAGACATTCAGCAGAGAATGACCTTTGTTTACGTTGAACATGTACTTAAGCGTACCCTATTACTTATATTTAGTGACGTGTACTACGTACAGTATGCATAGGAACACAAACTTGGAAACTTGGAAAAAACTCTTGGTAAAATATGACTTGGAATTTATTTTCCAAGCGAATCCTTGAAAAAGCATAGGAACTGATACTTGGAAACTTGGATTTCCAAGAACTTGGAAATTGGAACTTGGAATTCCAAGCGCTTAGGAATAGGCCCCAGATCAATAATGTTAGCTTTTAGCTCGTATGTATATGTAAGCTCAATAATATGTGATCAGCTACAATTGATTTAGACCTCGTTCTGCCAATTCATAGATAAAAGTAGTATAGCGTGTCTCCCTGGCATCAATGATAAGATACCCTATGCTTAAGCATAGGCGGGCGGGCCCAGACTGCTCCCTGGGGTGGGGTCAGGGAGCAATGGTTAAGGATAGGCAATGATGAAGGATATAGGGCGTGCCTGGACCGGTCTTTTAGCCCGAGGAGAGGAGGAAAAGGGAGTTTCCCGGGAAACTTTGATTATTGATTTTTTGCCATGAATAAGACTAAGGGTCCCTGGGGGATGGTGCCCCATGCTTCCAAGGGTCCTTAGGATGGTGCCCGTAAGCCTAAGCGGTCCTTGGGGAGGTTGTGTAGGGCGCGCCTAGACCTGCTTATGGGGAGGTGGCACAAGGAGGGGAGGTAGCACAAGGGGAGCACTAGGGAGTTTCCCGGGAAACTTTGATTATTGATTGATTTTATTGATTTTTTAGTAATTTTGCGAACCGGCGGTCACTCCTAGATGAAATTTGGAGACAATGACAAGTATATGCCGAATATGCTAAATTTATGGCTGAGAGAAGGTACAGACATTGCAGAGGGTCTAAAAGGGGAGGGGGGCTTTGATTGATTTTATCGATTTTTTATGCATTTGCGAACCAGATGTTGGATTTGTGTGAAACTTGGGATAATGACAGGCATATGCCAAACATCTTATATTTATGACTGAGAGTGGAGTACAGTTACTGTGAGAGGCTTTAGAAGGGGGCGCCTGATTAGCAATTGATTTATCAATTTTTATCAATTTATTCTTTTTTGGAAGATTTTCTTTAAAGATTTTAAGAGATGTACTTGAAGATCACTGAACTAATCATGTTGTTGACTGCGTAAAGTGTAAAGTAGGCTTAGGGGTTAAGTGAGTATTCCATAGAGGCATGGGATCCTAGCTTTACCAATTTTTGCATTTAAAGAAAATGTTTCTTTTATTATTAATATTTCAGGAGTCATCCTGATGACACCCATACCAAAGATTAAGAAAATAGAACTAATGTAAAGTATGAATTAAGCTTTTAGAAAGCAAAATAGTCCTGAAGGGGTTTCAAGCAATTTTATTTATTGATTTACCAATTTTTTAATTAATTCACATCAACTAGAGCTTGGGTCAAGCTAAAACTTTCTGATGATATATTTATGAAACGTGACCCTAGAGCACATAAATTGATATATCATAAGCTATAGACTAGATTACTCAAATTTGAGATTTTTTATGATTGTATGCTAAACTTTTGTAGAAAAGGTGCTTTTTTAAGCATTTTTGGCTTTTTATTTGCTCAAAAAGTGCCAAATTTCGGCGCTTCGCGCCGTATACTCATGTTTGGACTATGTTTCGTCTAATTTGTTCGAGTTTATTGATTTTGTTACCTAAATTTTTTTCGTTTTCTTACGTTTTTAGAGATAGAGTATCAATCGAAACGCCGAAAAACGATGCTTTGACGCGTACCTACCATTTTTGGGCCCAAAAAAGGCCGTTTATAGTTTCACACCCCAGAATTCCCATATGCTGTGCATGTATGGTCATATGCCATGCATACGCACGATCACAAAGGTGAAATATAGTGCAAATCAAAATTACTTCATTGAGTTGGCATAAATCTTACGATACAATTTAGATATTAAGCCTGAATTAAGGGATTATCGTAGAAATGTACATTCATTAGTCTAAATTACAGCATGAACGCAAATTTCATAGAACTTTTTGACATATCTCCTTATTTTGCCAAGGCTTCTGATCACCTAAAAAAATTATCAAGGCAAATTAGCATTGTTCACAGACGTTGCTTATAGTTTTTTCATAAGTGAATGTGCAAATAACCAAGTTTAATGTAAAATAATGCAAATTATAAAGAAAACAAACGTGCTCGACATTGAAAAAGCCGTCAATTAGGACTGTTTTTCACTATAATTTTACATTTTCCTACATTTACACCAATATTAAGAAAATACAGTAAAATAAGCATAAGGTTGGTATAAAACTTGGACTGATTCCAGTAAAATCTGATACATATCTTGTGGATTGTGCAAACAGTGCGTATTTCTATGTATTGATAACATTCTGAGACCAGTGACCTTATTTAAGCATACAGAACCACTGAGGTTGTCTAAGTTGGGTGCCCATATGGTATAATTATGGGTGAAGTTATTTCTTATAAAGGCTACAAACAACATTTAACTTGAACAATAACACTGAATCTTCTGCCAGAATAAGCATGAAAAAGCTGATATAACCCAAAAGTACCGAATACTCGTACGCATTTCCTTCTAAAATTCTACAAATTTCATGCAGAGTTTAGAAATCATTTTATTAGAAGGATAGACTTTAAAGGGCTATAGAAATTTCGAGGTTCTTTACATATTCTTGCGTAAAAAGTGATTTATCTATTAAAAATTGAAAGCAAATCAATTGCTCACGATTTCTGTCTCAACTTTCAGGTGTAATTGGACATTGCTAGCTAAAATAAGGTAAAAATTATTGTGTTTTAGCCGCCTTAAATTATGTCATAGTACTCTGGATGAGTTGGTTACAATAAAGAATAAGTGTAGCACGCGCTCTAATTTTTAATAATATAGGGAATATTCAATTATTTTTTTACAGGGCTCCAGAAAGACAATTTTTATTAACATGCTAACAAAAAATTCTTGGTCTAACAGAACAAATTTTTGTATTGTTTCGGAAATTTTTTGTAAAGTTTGGAACATTTTTTGTAAAGTTTGGAAAATTTTTGTAAAGTTTGGAAATTTTTTGTAAAGTTTGGAAAATTTTTTGTAAAAGTTGAGAATTTTTTGTAAAGTTTCGAAAATTTTTTGTAAAATTTGAATTAATTTTGCGTGCTTAAGCATAGGAGTTTTGTAAAGTTTGAAATTTTTTTTGTGTTTGGAAAATTTTTTGTAAAGTTTGGAAAATTTTTTGTAAAGTTTGGAAAATTTTTTGTAAAGTTTGGAAAATTTTTTTGTAAAGTTTGAAAATTTCTTGCACTGAAAATTGTCCATATTTGCTGCATCTCTATCATATAGGATACCTACTTATATCGTCTAGTGTGGCTAGAATATGTCTACAAAGGAAAAATGTTTATTCCTGGGTCATCAAATTAGAGAAAACTTGACTGCTTTTTTTAAAATGCGGCACATATTTGGTTTACAATTATTTGCATACTTAGATAAGTTCTGAGAGCACCAAGTCTGTAAAACATGCTGCAAAGTGCTCGAGCTCTGCATCTGTGGTATACTTATAGAAACAGGTGAAAATGGAAGGTTTCGCAAGCAGAGCAGATTCATTGTTTTGTTGTAAGCCCATTAGTTGTTGTATCTCTTGCGGCTGACGTTGAAACGGACAAGGATAAACTGTTCAACTTCCTTCTGTATCTGCCGGCGACCACCCCTTAGCTGGTGTAGCCATTTGGAGATTATTACACGTTCTTTTTGCAAAGGAATGTGATTAATCAAAAAAGCTCAACACCCTATATGCAAAAATTTTAGTAGTCATTTACCTGCACTTGGCTTACTGCTTTATCATAAATTGTATGTGTGTGAGTAGAAGAATAAGTGTGTGTAAGGATGGACGCACTCATGATTTTAGTTAACCAATGTGCAAAATTGCTCTGAATCGATTGAAATTTTAAAGTTCGCACCCAACAAAAGCCCACCCCATCATGAATAACTGTGATGATTATACTGCACCAACCAATATTTGATCCAGAATGATTGACAAATGTCAGTAGGTAATCGTTAAATGTTTTCTCTTTTCTGTTGTTCTGTCTCCTCTATAATTATATTTTATAAAAGTGACTGATCATCTTAAGTTTTTGCTCATGAGCTAATTCACAGTAATGATTTTTGATCCTCAACCCCCATAATTGAAATTTTGGCGATTTTTGCTGGCTTTACACCATCCGATTTCTTTCCAGACTCAAGTTGCTGCTCATTTAGCCATTGTGGTTTTTCTAATTTCTGTGGCGCTCCACACTAGAGAATACCTAGATATTTCATTTTGGCGGTCTGAAAGCTATATTTTTAGTTTTCTTTATCCTGGAATCCAAAGTTTGTTGTGCTTATCATTAAATGCTCTAATATGCCCGCTGTAAGTGCACTAACAGAAAGTAGTGAAAAGCTTATTAAAGTCTAGATCAAAGTCGTTAGTTTTTTGAACAAAATTGCTCAAATTTGTGGACAAACAGACAATGGGAAACAGCCAAAATGCTACTCTATATATGAATAACAAGTATTTTTTAACCTTTTTTTCACTGTTTTCAAAAGGTCGATTACCACATTTAAAAGGCCCTGGATCTGCTAATGTTTGTTTAGATTATTTGTTCAGCTTTTTTTAATACAAATTTACTCGACTCCTCGTAAACATATCTGTAAAACGCAAACTCCTATTTATCACACATCAGTAAACGTTGAGGGGGCCGAACTTTCCGATGCCATTTATACTAATATTTGCCAAAAATCCCTGGCACAAACAGCAGGAAAATTTCAATCAATTCAGAGCAATTTTGCACATTGGTTAACTAAAATCTAGCGAGTGTGTCCATCCTTACACACACTTATTCTTCTACTCACACACATACAATTTATGATAAAGCAGTAAGCCAAGTGCAGGTACATGACTACTAAATTTTTGCATAGTAGGTGTTCCCAACGTTAGCCGCAAGAGATACAACAACTAATGGGCTTACAACAAACAATGAATCTGCTCTGCTTGCAAAGGCAACAACCTCACCTGTTTCACCATAAGTATACCACAGATGCAGAGCTCGAGCACTTTGCAACATGTTTTACAGACTTGGTGTCACAATCTTTATCTAAATATGCATATAGAATTAAAATTTCATCAACCAAATATGTGCCGCATTTTTAAAAAACAGTCAAGTTTTTCTCTAATTTGATGACCGAATAAACATTTTTCCTTTATAGACATATTCTAGCCACACTAGACGATATAGGTATCCTATATGATAGAGATGCAGCAAATAAGTGGACAATTTTCCGAATTTGCAAGAAATTTTCCAAACTTTACAAAAAATTTTCCAAATTTTTACAAAAATTTTCCAAACTTTACAAAAAATTTTCCAAAACTTTACAAAAAATTTCCAAACTTTGTTGTTCCTATGCTTAAGCACGCAAAATTAATTCCAAACTTTTACAAAAAAATTTTCGAAACTTTACAAAAAATTTTCAAAACTCTTTACAAAAAATTTTCCAAACTTTACAAAAAAATTTTCCAAACTTTTTACAAAAAATGTTCCAAACTTTACAAAAAAATTTCCGAACAATACAAAATTTGTTCTGTTAGACCAAGAATTTCGTTAGCATGTTAATAAAAATTGTCTTTCTACTTTACAAAATGTTCCAAACTTTACAAAAATCGAAACAATACAAAAATTTGTTCTGTTAGACCAAGAATTTTATATATAGTGAATAAAAATTGTCTTTCTAAATTCTGTAAAAAATAATTGAATATTCCCTATATTATTAAAATTAGGAGCGCGTGCACACACTTATTTTTCTTATTGTAACCAACTCATTCCATACTTACATAATTTGGTTGCTATTAAAACACAATAATGCAATTTTATTTTAACAGTGTATAGTTCAATACACTCCAAAAGTTGAGACAGAAATCGTGAGCAATTGATTTGCTTTCAATTTTTTTAATAGATAAAATCACTTTTTTTTACATAAGAATATGTAAAGAACCTCGAAATTTCTATGGCCCTTTAAAGTCTATCCTTCTAATAAAATGATTTATAAACTCTGCATGAAATTTAAATTTAGTTAAATGAATAAATTTTAGTAATTTTAAGTGTAATATCAGCTTTTTCATGCTTATTCTGGCAGAAGATTCAGTGTTATTGTTCAAGTTAAATGTTAGTTTGTAGCCTTTATAAGAAATAACTTCACCCATAATTATACCTATATGGGCGCAACTTGAACAGCCTCAGTGGTTCTGTATGCTTAAAACGAAATTTACTGGTCTCAGAATGTTATCTAAATACATAGAAATACGCACTGTTTACCCAATCCACAAGAGCATACTAGATTTTACTGGAATCAGTCTAAGTTTTATACCAACCTTATGCTTATTTACATTGTATTTTCTCAATATTGGTGGAATGTAGAAAAATGATAAATTATAGTGAAAAACAGTCCTAATTGACGGCTTTTTTCAATGTCGAGCACGTTTGTTCTTTTATACTTAATTTGCATTATTTTACAAACTGGTTATTTGCACATTCAGTTATGAAAAACTATAAGCAACGTCTGTAGACAATGCTAATTTGCCTTGATAATTTTTTAGGTGATCAGAAGCCTTGGCAAAGTCAAGGAGATATGTCAAAAAGTTCTATGAAATTTGCGTTCATGCTGTAATTTAGACTAATGAAATGCACACTTCTACGATAATCCTCATCTATGCTTAATATCTAAATTATCAAGATTTATGTAACTCAATGAAGTAATTTTGATTTGCACACTATATTTCAATTTTGTAGGATGTATGCATGGCACTTATGGCTCATACAGTGCAACAGTATATGGGAATTCTGGGGGTGCAGAAACTATAAACGGCCTTTGGGCCCAAAATGGTAGGTACGCGCCTAAAGCACGTTTTTCGTATGCACGGTCGATGCTCTAATTTTCCAAAGCATGAAAACAGAAAATTTAGGTAAAAATCAATAAACTGAACAAATTAAACGAAACATAGTCCAAACATGAGTATACATTTGGCGCGAAGTGCCAAAATTTAAAAAATTTTTGAGCAAATAAAAAAGCCAAAATGCTTAAAAAGCACCTTTTCTACAAAAGTTTAGCATACAATCATAAAAAATCTCAAATTTGAGCTCAATCTAGTCTATAGCTTACAGATATCAATTTATGTGCTCTAGATCACGTTTCATGTTATATTTATCAGAAAGTTTTTGCCACCTAAGCTCTAGTTGATGAATTAATTAAAAATTAATTAAATCAATAAATAAAATTTGTTTGAAACCCCCTTCAAGGACTTATTTTATTTAATTCATACTTCATATTACTTATTTTTCAATCTTTGGTATGGGGTTACTAGATGACTCCTGAAATATTAATAATAAAAGAAACATTTTCTTTAAATGCAAAAAATTGGTAAAGCTAGGGATCCCCCATGCCTCCATGGAATGCTCACTTAACCCCTAAGCCTACTTTACACTTTTTACACCAGTCAACAACATGATTAGTCAGTGATCTTCAAGTACATCTATTAAAATCTTTACAAAAATCTTCAAAAGATAAATTGATAAAAATTGATAAAATCAATTGCTAATCAGGCGCCCCCTTCTAAAACCTCTCTATGAGTAACTGTACTCCTCTCAGCCAAAATATAAGATGTTTGGCATATATCTGTTACATCTCAAAGCCTACATAAATCCATCTGTCTTCAAAAATGCATAAAAATCGATAAAATCAATCAAAATCAGCCTCCTTTTAAGACCCCTGCAATGTCTGTACCTTCTCAGCTGTATGAATTTAGTATATTCGGTATATATTTATTGTCCTCCAAATTTCATCTTAAATTTGACTGCCGGTTCGCAAATTACTAAAAAATCAATAAAATCAATCAATAATCAAAGTTTCCCGGGAAACTCTCGCAGTGCCCTTGTTACCTCTCCCCTCCCCTTGTGCCACCTCCCCATAAGCAGGTCTAGGCGCGCCCTACACAACCTCCCCAAGGACCGCTTAGGCTTACGGGCACCATCCCCTAGGGACCCTTAGGCTTGACATGCATTCATCCCCAGGACCCTTAGTCGGTCTATGGCAAAAATCAATAACGCGTTTCCCGGAAATCCCTTTTCCTCCCCCAGTGACTCGGGCAAAAGACTGTCCAGTATCGCCTGCACTCTACTTCGCTGTCATCTCTTAAATCCATTGCTCCTTGACCCCACCGAGCAAGTTCGTTCGCCTGCCTATGCTTAAGCATAGGGTATCTTATATCATTGATGCCAGGGAGACACGCTATACTACTGATAAAGCATGTTAAGTGTTTTACGCTTATGCTAATAATCTATGATTCACAATCGAGGCAAAAGTGCGAGTACATCTGCTAATATATTCCTATACTTTTTTAGGGCGGTGAATCCTCTAATACGCAACTTATTTCTTCACTATTTACAATTTCAGCCATTTTAATAATTAAAGGTGATAATTTACAGGACCGCAAATTATATGACGGCGTGATTGCGAGTCAAGTGATCAATGAAAAAGTCATTGGTGCTATCCTTGAATCCTGAGAAAATCGAAAAACTACTTCGCTAATTAGGCAAAGTTCACGGCGGCATTTGACCGAAATTTTCATTTTCGTTAGCAGAAGCATGAAATTGTCGAGCTCGTTGCATGATCATGCAAATATGTACATGATGCGTCTATGAAAGTCCGTATTCAGAAATTTTAGAAATGAAATTTTTCGAATCAGATATCTGAGAATCATCAGGGTGAGCAAAAATTAGGCATTTTTATCGTGACGATTTCATACAATAAAAAGAGAAAATTCCGAAAAATTAAAAGCAATTTTCGCCTCATTGAAACTCGTAAACGAAAAATCGCTGAACTAGTTTTTATTTTAATTTTTTTAACTAACTGATTTCCTCGGCATAAATGCAATAATCACGAATCTCGTACTTTTCATCGCGTTTATGCAAGGGCAGCACCAATATTCTGGGGTGGTCCAGAAGTTTCAAAGGTCAGAAAGTGCCGGAAAATTTATAATACATGTGAAAAAACCTTTTTTAGACGTTTCTCTACTGCTTAATCAATAAGCATAAGAAAATCGCAAAAACTGAAAAATTTAAAAAAAATTTAAAATTGTGTGTTTCTCGGATTCTGAGAGCCTTTTGTATCTATTGTATTACAGAGGTGTGTAAAACTTAGCACCACTGTATATTCGCATGACCTAAGATGCACAACATGATAGGTCTGGGGTCAAAGGATTTATGGCCTCAGTATGTGGTATAAATGATAAAACAGCGTTAAAAACATTATGTTAATCAGCAGATTTACCTCAATCACTTTAGAAAAGTTTTGAATTTCATCCATAATACTTGTTTTTATTTTGCCATCTTTTTCCACAAAAGTTCCCGTTTTTTGATTTTGGAGGTCTAGAGACCGCTAAAACTGCCTGCGCGCATGTCTGTTCTCAACGTGATGTGCCTATATAGAAAGTAGACTTATTGTGCATTTTGCTTATTTGTCAACATTGAAGTCATCCTCAAAAGTTTTACTTTTGTTTCTGCACTCAATTTTGCTGCATTACAACGAAAACAATGTACATTAATTAGTCGTTCCAATCGAGATATTATATTACCGGAAATTGCTTGCGTTCTGTTCACCAAGGCTAATTCTACTCAGGCTGTTTGGAAGAAACAATTTAACGTGAAAAATTTTGGCTTCTTTATCATCTCAAAAGTGTAATTAAGAACCTGTTTTAAAGGTTTTTTAGGCACTACCAGAATTTAACTTTCTAAGGTTAAAAATTCTGGTAGTAATGACCAAATTAAGTGCTTCCGCCTCCGAATACGGGCCGGGCCTGCATTAAATCTATGTTCAAAAAATAGTTTTCTATACAATAGGCTGGAACATTTGGATAATCTGAGAGACGGGATTTCCGATGAAATGAAAAGAACTCGTTTCAATCGTAGACAGAAAGTTGGGGCGGCTGCAGAAACGGGCAGAGCATGATTTAATGATAAGCAGCATGTCCTCTCTATGATTAACTTTTGAGCTGAAGGATATATTTTTACAGCATGAGAATCTGTGAGTAAGCCCCAAACTTTTAAAAGTGCCTTTTCGGGCTAAAAGCTATAATTATATGTGAAAGCGTTTCCTACGCTTTAGACAATGCTCGTTCTTTCTACAACATAAGAAACATAAAAAATTTCAGCAACTTAGAAAAAATATTTGATTTAAACAAATGGAACAAAATTTAGACATTAAATGGCGGAAAATTTGACAATTTTTGCCAAAAGTTAGCTAAACCGAAGAACGCACTTTCTTCGATTGTTTTAAACATAATTCTGGGGAGTCGGGCGCTATTTTGCGGGAAGCACTTTGAGGATCACACCAACTTCAACTCCCAAGAACATGCATGGTGTCTGATTTTTTGCTTATAAGAAAAGATGGAGCTATTTAAAACCAAATAAAATTTTTAGGTACGTAAGAAGCAAAGGGATATCAAACAGGAATGCAAAACTGTGATTCTCAAACGTTTTCTAATGAATGCTTTTGCGGATACAAAACGGATGATTCCGAAATAGCTCGCTTCATTTATGGAAGCATCCCTCAGCGTACGTCAAGCGCAAAAGAATGTTCCTTAAAAAATCCGACGGCTCAGCTGGCGATATATTTGGGCCAATATGGACAATGATGACGAAACAAGCCGAAACACTTATAGCCTATATTAAAGCCATTTACTTGAAAATTTTGAGTTGCACTAATGTAATAATAATAATAATAATATAATAATAATAATAATAATAATAATAATAATAATAATAATAATAATAACTATAATAGCACTATTAAGAAATAAAAATAATATCGTTGCTCCCTACCTCAATCTTTCTGCTAAGTGTAGTCAGAAATTATTCCGCAGGTTATCTGAAAAACAGACTATTGAAACAAACAAGATCGTATTTATAGTGGACGAAGTAGCTACCACACATGGGCGTAGAATTTAAATTCTGACCGGAACTAAGGACCCCCGAAATCGATAGACTTCAAATTGGGAATTTTCGGTGCTATTTTTAGAGATTTTGCCTTATCAGCCCCCATGTTTGCAGCTATCCTCTTCTTAGCATTCAAAATTTTTTGAAGGTAAGATAATAATGCAAAATGCATATTAGTGTATAATTTTCGACCTTTTGCCTATTCACACCTATTGAGGAAGAAGAAAGTTGTTTGTTGTTTTTTTGAGCGAATATTATGATCGGGCGAATTCTGGATGGCCTGAAAAACAAGCACGCATGTTGCCATTTTTCAGTAACCGTTTATGTAGGCTCGTGTTTACTTGTTCAAGTTTGAATTTATTTGATGTGCTAAATATCTTTTTATGCGCTTGATTTTTTCTCGTTTTTTTTCGGTTTGTCCGTTTTTGTTCCTGAAACTCTTTTCATGTTTGTTGACATTTATAAGAAGTATTTTTATACTTTTAGTCTTTTTTTTTCGTCTTATTTTAAATAGGTTAGCGACAACGAATCCTATGTGACCTTGAAGATATGGAGATTCAGGACGTTGTCGAAGCTCTATCATTCGAGGACATAAGTTCATCAAATAGTCCAGGAAGTTCTTTAGCGATAGAAGAGACGATAATTTTGAAACAAATCAAGTAGGGAACCTGAAAAAATAATATTTATTTATTGAAAGTTAGGCGATGAAGTATGATTATTGTAATGAGTTGGTCCATAGCATGCATCTATACAGCATAGTGAAATTTTGAGGGCCGACCCCGAAAAAAAATTCTTAGAAAGTGTTTTTTTGGGCTTGAAATCATTCAAAAACACTGTTTTCGACGTTTCAGACAAACTCGTTCTTTCCTGAGCAAAAAGCATGTAAAATTTCAAACAATTGTGTAAATTGAACGAAATATAGACAGAAATTATTATACGCCGAAAATTTGACACTCAAGTAGAGTCAAAATATATAAAAAATAAGTCAAAAGCATATTTTCTATGATTTTTGAAGAATCATTAAAATTTTTAAATGTATAAGTAGTCTTTAAAGTAATCTAATCAGCACTTACGCCGTCAATTTATTCAAGTGCATTTACAGGAGGTCTAAAATACAGTGACAAGAAATACATTAATTTTCGCCAGTGAGTTATTTATAAAGGTGGATGATGGCTAGCATAATTCCAATGAAAATTAAACGGCTGTCGAGCGTCAGTATATGCAATCATATTTGTATAAGTTGGAATTAGGTAATTCTCAAGGAAACTAAATATTTGTCGGGCATGTCATCACTTAGAGCCGGTATTTTTACTTGGATCTACGTAACTTTTTCAAGATTGATTTGAAATCTACTTAGTATAAAATTGATTATAGTCAATAAGTCAGTATCAAGGTTGATTATGCCGTCTTGTTTTGCTGGTGAAAAATTCGCATCAAGCCTATCAGAAACCCTGATTTCTAACAATGTACGTCAGACATAAATCCAAAAATTTGACTAAAAACACGTTGTATGCACCTTTGGTTTCCGTGAGCGATCTTTATCACAATACAGTTGAATTCTTAGTGATAGGCATCGAGGTTACGCGTTTTAAAAAATTGAGATGGTTAATGTTAAGAGTTTAGTGCGTTTCTGAATGAATGGAATGAGTTTTGTCACGCTTGATGCACGAGTACCGGAAAAATTTCTACGTAATCTTACGCAAATGCCTTATTTTCGCAGGATCCTCCAAATAAAATGATATTTTTTACACTTAAAATCTGGGTTCTAGTCAATACCATAGGTGTGCACAGCATGGCCGATCTAAAGGAGTCAATATTTGAGCTTTTTGGGCTAAAATGAGTTCAAAAAACTGGCACAAGTGCTAAAATAGTATTAAAAACTGCGTTATTACGTTAAATTAAAAAATTAAATTGCTAAACATTCATCAAAACTATTCCCACCATTACTTACTGGTCACCTAACTAAACGAATCGACATTTTTATCTTCTTGTGACCATTACGCTGGAAAGAAACGGAAAATTGAGTTTTTGATTTTTTTAACAGATCCTGAGAACGGTTTGTCTATTTCTTCGGTGCCGTTCGTATCTTAAAAACATGTACTGAAAATTATGGCGTGTTACATAGTGAGAGACTTGAATGTGCGTATCTTGAGTTGAATTATATTCCTAACGTAAATTCAGCGGCAATGGTTAAGAAAAATTTCAGAAATTTACATTCTACACTATAACACAAATCTAATGCTTCTTAAATGATGAAAATAACTGATTTCTATCATTCAATTAATAAATAATTTCTTACCTTCTGTCTGTATTTAATTTTGCTTTTACAAAGAAAATAATACAGATTATGACTAATTAAAATCTGACATATCGTACTTATTTACATTGAATTTGTGCGGTTTCGAGCGGGCTAGAAGTCAAAAATTCTAGATAAACAATAAATCCGAAAAAATTGACATGCTCTTCAAGTCTAACTCAAAATTTTGAGTTTTCTAGCTCAAAAGTACGCTATAAATCTTTTTTGGCAGCATTAGGGTAGCACTGCGCAAACTTTTTATTTTCCCCTTTTGGGGGACCCTTAGAGGAACAAAAAATTTTTCTTCTCTGGGAGGGGGGTTGGCGGCTCTCTCACAGCCCCACCCAGAGTGTGGGCCTGTACTCGTGGGTTTGTGTCAAAAATCTGAACCACACAGAAGGATACATGAAAAATCTTTTTTATTAAAAATGAGATGATATAAAAAACGCTAAAAAATCCGCAATATTCTTCAACAAATATTTGAAGCCGACCAAAACGGCTCGATTGAGTGCATTTAGCTCTTCACAACGTTTGTGTAGTCATTGTAGATTCGTTTCAAAGTGTAGTAGCTAACTGGCTGACCCTGTGACCGGTCATACTTGCACATACGCTCATGGGATGCCTGCACAATTACTCACTTTTTCCAACACAAGAGCAGCAGTCTTTACTCAATGGCGATTGAACTCATAACATTTTTACCGATTCAAAACTTAATTGGCTAATCAGAACAACTTTTTTCTTTTGCTTTTATAATCAAACGTGCATGTCAAAGTTTTTGTCTTTTCTTAGATAATATCTGCTGCTTGCGCATAATAAACAGGTTTCATATAGTGAAAACAACATTTGTATATACTGGACTACGTGTTTAAGAATACTGTTTTGCTGAGATGGAGACCGTAAATGCACTTGTTTCCGCTGGGGTTACTTTATTAAAGTAAAAAAGCCTAAAAAATCTTCGACGTAAACGTTTAAATAGGAGAGTAAAGATACGTAATTCACCTTTTTTAGTCAATTTCGAGTACTTTTGCGTGTATATATTTTTATAAATTTTTCAATCAGACTAGTTCCAAATTTTGCCTTCAGAGCAACTGTTGATTGCAAGTATTGTTCAATACAGAAAGTATAACGAAGGAATAATTATCATGTTGTCAGTTTTTATGAGATGGTGATAAACGCCGTTTACTTCGTACCGTCTCAACACTCCCACTGTCTCAACATTCCCACTGTCTCAACATTCCCACTGTCTCAACACTCCCACTCGAATTCCTCAACACTCCCACTGTCTCAACATTCCCACTGTCTCAACACTCAACAACACTCCCACTCGAATTCTCAACGCTCCCACTGTCTCAACATTCCCACTGTCTCAACACTCCCACTCGAATTCTCAACACTCCCACTGTCTCAACGTTCCCACTGTCGCAATGCTAAACGGGACCATATATGAGCATGAAGCATTTGGGTGGGGTCTAGAGACCCCCTCTCGCCCAAAAATCTGACGAACTTCCTAGAATTGTTATCATTGATACTTTTTGGGACTTGATCCCGTCTGGAGCCCCATAATTTTTACGCTGCCCTTGCAGGAACGGTAAATTCCACTTAAGGGCGATAAGATTTACAACCTTGCACATATTCTACCTCAACGGATTTAGGATTTTACTGACACGGATGCCACATGCCACTGTTTCGCAATTTCAATGGCGAAGCTATGGTAATTAGTTAACAAGATTTAATGTCATAAAAAGATACATTAAGATGCAGGTATCGCGAAATGCGTTACATTTTTATCAACATGCATGATGATAAGAACGCTATATCCATTAACAGTTTAACCAAGAAGATATATTAAGTGAATTCAACCAAAGTGTCAGTAAAATCCTAAATCCGTTGAAGTAGAATATGTGCAAGGTCATAGATCTTATCACCATTAAGTGATATTTAAAATCCTAAATCTGAACTGGAATATGTGCAAGGTTGTAAATCTTATCGCCCTTAAGTGAAATTTACCGTTCATGCATGGGCAGCGTAAAGATTATGGGGCTCCAGACGGGATCAAGTCCCAAAAGATATCAATGATAACAATTCTAGGAAGTTCGCCAGATTCTTGGGCGAGAGGGGGTCTCTAGACCCCAACCAGACGCTTCATGCTCATATATGGTCCCGTTTAGCATTGCGACAGTGGGAATGTTGAGCCAGTGAGAGTGTTGAGAATTCGAGTGGGAGTGTTGAGACAGTGGGAATGTTGAGACAGTGGGAATGTTGAGACGGTGGGAGTGTTGAGTCACAATCGTTTACTTTTCGTGTCATGAACAAAATTTCTGTTGTAAATATAATAAAACAACTCATAATTTCTTGATTCGGTTAAATCTGGACTTTTTATCTATATCTGGGCCATATTTGGGCATGGGGTGAGAGGGGGTAATACTCCTCCCTGAGCTTGAAGCTAAATGGTCATTATGGTCGAAAAATATTGTTAAATTAGGTATACATTTTTCGGGCTCAGAAAACTAACTACATAGCCTTTTTGGACTCAGAAACATACCTTGTAAGTTCAGAAAAGCTACACGGTCGTTTTATCAGACTTTCAGAATTGGATATATAGCTTTCTGACTTCAGAAAGGGAGCTATTTTTTCTTCAAAAAGACTACATAGCTACATAAGATTGTGAGTGAAAAAGGTTATATATTTGCCATAAATGCTCGAAGGCGGTAGTTTCTAAAGCGATAACATCGTTTTTCGCTGTAGAATCGTTTTTTACAAAAGCACTAACTATCTCCAACTTTTCGATTTTTACTCCTCCGTGAAACTTTGACCTTGCGCACCTATAGCCTGTTTCATTTAACCTAGAGCTTTTTCAGCAAATCTTTTCCGAGGCTACAGTAACTCTATCTTCCCTTACTTTAGGTCATTTAGAGATCACTGTAGCTACATAAGAAGGAGGGGTTCTCAATAAAAAATTTTTACGGCATAATTTATTCTCGTCTTTGAGCAGATCATGCAACATGCGGATGGAATTCGCGTATTCAGCTTGTCATAAATTAACCGTTAAATACAATAGACAAGCATTTTAAAAATCGCCGAAAACTTCCGCTCAATGTAATAGAACGTCTGATTGTTGTCGGAGCAACATGGGTTCGATTCTTGCTGCAAGATTTTTATTTAGCGCACTTACTATAAAATGTCACAGCACTGTTCAGACGCTTGAATTAAGTCTTTATGGACGGTTTTGTGCATTAAAAATGAATGAATAGCGGCTGCTCGCCCCCAATCAACTTTTCTGTCGAGTTACAGTAAATCACCTAGTTGGGCATACTGAAGCCTTAAAAAATTTACTGAAAAAGCTCTCGAATAAATGAAACAGACTATCCATACGATCTTGTCTGTTGAATTTTTGTATAATTGGCTTTTTTGATTTCAGTCAACTTCGCACAAGTCGCCTGCCACTCCGATCCATTCCGTAGAAACTACCTCAGTCCAATTCGTAGTATGTAACTGGTGTCCGAAAACTTTCGTCGATGCTTCGAAAGCGGCTACTCACGACATAATGGATCATCGGATTGACGATCGATATCGATGCACGTTTTGTCCTCATGCAAGCTCTTGTCCACCGCATCTGGTCAAGCATTACAAGAAACACCACGATAATAGATTTGTTTGCTTTTTATGTAAATCACATTTTGTTAATGAGGTGGAATTCGACAAACATTTATGCGACGATTATTCGAAGACCATTACTTCCCGTTATTTGTCAAAAAGCATGCCACAATAAAGCGAAAAGTCATTTTTGACAATTATGTGCAAAAAATTTGAATATTTCACGCTATTCGTTCTTGAAATCGCCTCCCATAATTAAACATTGTATCAGAAAACTTACCTATCATTTCGTTTTCTGAGTTAATCTTAAAAACAGTCAGGCTGATTTGAAAAAGAGAGTTTCTAAATACAAAACAAAGAGATGAAACTATTTTGCCAAAAATTTCAATTTTTTATAGCTATGTACAGTGAGTCACATAGCAAAAACAGCTGAAATTTTAACAAGGCCGCATTTTTTACTAGTTTATGATATTATGCTGGAAATTGGCAAAATAGTTGCGTTCTAGCATCTTCTAAAGTCATCATTTTTTGGTTTTTCCTTTCAGACGCCGCTCACTCTACTGATATTTTAAATTTTTTCTAAAGACGGTTTCCCCATAGGTCATGGGTCTGAGCACAGTTTAAAAAGCGCATAAAAAGAGCTTTCGAATGAGTACTCACCAGTCTGGTCTCATAAAGAATTCGCATTTTTCATCCTAAGCAAATAAGGCATCAATTCATGGTTCAGTAAAGAACTTCGTAGAAGTTCTATAGAAGTTCAATAAATAACTTTAATCGAAGTTCCATAGAAGCCTGTCGAACTTCGAAGAAGTCCTATAGAAGTTCGATGAATAACTTTGAAGAAGTTCTATAGAAGTTCGATACATAACTTTGATAGAAGTTTTATAGGAGACTGTCGAACTTCGAAGAAGTTCTATAGATGTTCGATAAATAACTTTAATTAAGTCCTATAGAAGACTGTCGAACTTCGATAAGACGCTATTCAAAGTTCGATAAATTTTTAAAAGAACTCCGATCGAATGCACATCGAAGTTCGTCGAACTTCGAGACGAAGTGCGACAAATCTTTAATTGAACTTCGATGTTGTGCAGATCGAAGTTCGACAGATGTTTTATAGATTTTCAACAAATATACAAATTCAAGTCCTAAGAGACCAAAAAATGAGGTCATATAACTGTGTGAGCAAATAGCAAGGGTCACTTAAATTTTAATAGGCATGCATGTACATAGGTAAAACAAAAGGACCTAATACATGCTTCCTTGTTATATAATAACCTGAAATTGTATTGATTTTCGGTAGCCCATTTCTGAGTCATGTGAAACAGACTATAATTCATGCATGCGCCTACATAATTTATGCTCATCTTTGTTGGCGATACCGTGACCTTGCACTCATCTGTTTAGCGACCCAAAGATGTTTTTCTATACGCACCTTCAAAACGTTCTCGCTAGAAAAAGATCTACAACTTGACTTGTTTTTAAATGAAATTACCAACATTAAATACAATTGAAATTTGGAAATCCAGACAGATATTTATTTGCAAGAAATAGAATGGGGCAAAGCTTTTTTGCAAGCATAAATCGATAGAATCAAAGCTCACGCATATGTTTAAATCGAGGTTCTGAAATTTAATATGTCCTTTTAAACCAAGCTTTACAGGTGATCAATAAAGCAGCACAATTGCGATTTAAATCATAGGTAGCGCGTTAGCGCGTACCTATAATATACTTGGGTACTCCTAACACCTGTGCCCCCCCCCTACAGCTATAACGGGACACTTCTGGAAGGTGCGGTTTTTTTAAAAGAAAGATAATAAAATAATTCGCTGCGTATGTTTTTTGTTTTTCTTGAAACTCAAAACTGACTAAGTAAAGAAGGTGTAAAGTTTTTGTGTAACGTTATAACATAGGACAAATTTTAAGACATTTATAATGCGGCATGTGGACAACTGAGTATTGATGACTCGAAGAATTGAACAGCATAGGATAATAGAGGGATGAATTCTACAGATGGTTTTTTTTTGTTTTTTGAAATTCTAGTTATCGAATGGCAGTGTAAAGAGTGCGAAAATCTGGGGGTGAAAAGCATTTTTTGGTCGAGTTTTCAACCTGCTTATGTCTGATACTAACTCCGGTTATGAGTTTTCTGAAATGTTTTCTGACAGAAATGTAAAGCGGATCAAGGACTACATTCTGCATATAAGCAAAGTCTTCTACGCTCTATGGGGAGTTAGATCCTGGGGTTTAAAGTTTACACTCTAGTGGATGGTGTAAAAAACTGATTTTAAGTAAGATTTCTCTGCCAAATTTTTTCGCTTATAAGTCAGGGTAAATTGAATACAGCAGTAATAAAGTGCCTCTTAGGGGTTACACATCGCAGCAAACTGCATTTAAAAAAGCGCAATATTGAGTTATTTATGGGGGTGTAAAGTTCGAAATCAGAGGTAAAAAATGGGCGAAAAAACACGTTTTTTTCCGAATTTTGATTAATAAATCATACCAAATAATTTTTGCAAGAGAATTTTGGCACACAGGAATGTACTACGATTTAAAAGCTACAAATTGTACCAAACTGAATTTCTTTAAGTTCAATGGGGAATTCGGTACGGAATTTTAAATTTTACAGTGTTCTAAATGATGGAAAATACGTTTTTGTTTCGTTTTTTGTTCGCCACTTTCTCCGTCCAGAAGTCGGGATAAGTCCAATAGAATAAAAATAAAGTGCTTTATATCGGGTGCATGTCAAAGCAAATTGTCTATACATTAATATTTAGCGAGTATAAAGTCAAAAATTTGGTGTTTAAAATGCGTTTCTGTCTTGTTTTTTCTGCCTGCTTCTCCGATTATGAGTCAGGGACACGATTATCAAGTCTAGAAATGGACCAGGAACCAAATTTGATGTGCCAGTCTGGCGCATCTGTTTACACTCTACAGTACTGTAAAGTGGTTTACACCTATTGTTAGTTTGCCCATAGAACATTATGGAGACTTAATTTTTTTCATAAATATTAATCGTAATATCGGAACAATATCAAAATTACGAATCTTACCAAAATCTTCTTTACACTAGGTGTTTACATCAAGTTTACACTACATATATATTTATCTTCGTTTTTGAGCATTCCAGAAACCTAATTTTTTCCTGGATTTTAGAAATTTTCAAAGAATCAAATGTGAGACGTCACGTAGGCGCGTTTGTTTACATCCAACAGTGATGTAAAGTAGTTCACACTCATTGTTTATTTGTCCTCAGACCATTGTAGACATGCAATTTTATCATAAATGTTGATAATATCCGAGTAATATCAGATTTACAAATCGGAATAAAATCCTCTTTACACTAGACGTTTGTGTAAAGTTTACACTGCTAATTAATCTTCGTTCTAGAGCTTTGCGAAAACCTGAATTTTTTGCCGAAATCTGAAAATTTACATGGAATCAAATAATGGACGTCAGCTGAGCGTGTTTAATTACACTCAACAGTGATGTAAAGTGGTTTATCTTCGTTCTAGAGCTTTGCAAAAACCTAAATTTTTTGCCGAAATCTGAAAATTTACATGGAATCAAATAAGGGACGTCAGCTGGGCGCGTTTGTTTACACTCAATAGTGATGTAAAGCGGTTTATATCTGTGTCAATTTGTCATTAAACCGTTATGGAGACGTAATTTTTTCATGAATGTTGATCGTAATATCCGAGTAATATCGAATATACAAATCCGACTAAAATCTTCTTTACACTCGTTGCTAGTGTAAAGTTTACACTATATAATAAGCTTCATTCTAGAGCCTCACGGTAACTTATTTTTTCTCTAAAGTCGTAAAATATATATGGAAACAGATGTGATACGTCTGCTAGGGGCGCATGAAGAGTAGTGTAAAGTGATTAACACCTAATGTTAATTTGTTCTTAGAACATTATAGAGGTTTCATTTCTTAATAAATGCTGATCGTTATATCAGAGCAATATCGAAATTATTGATCCCACTAAAATTCTTTACACTCTTGTATAAAGTTTGAGATGTAAATTAAGTTGAGCTCTAGAAAGTTTTGGAAGCATATTCCTTTACAGGATGTTCTACGTAACATAAGAATTACTAATCAGAATGTTAGTTTCTTCTACAACTAGTAGCTTTGCAAAGTTTAAACCATTCAATTATTAGAAGAACCGCACAGTAAATGAAATCTAGTATTGTATTTCAAAATCTTGCTAATTAAAACTGTGGTACTAGCAAAGAAAAATGCTCCGATGGAACAAAAAAGGGAATATACTTGGGATTGTGAATTATCGAGGATGTAAAAGGAGGGGACTAGGAAAAATCTCCCTATGTTATATGCCAAGAATCGCAAAATATGTAAAAAATCAGACTTTCTCTAAACAATGCAAAAAATCGAAGTATATTCTGCGGCCTTTGAAAAATGTAATAGTTTAGTAAACAATTACTGTAGACATGTGTAAAAGAGTATCTACATAAGGTCTGTTGCACGTCAGCTTTCGTGTTTCCTACTGCTTTGAACCATCAATATCATCGATTGTCTTGAATGCATCGATATGTACTATTTAATTTTATGATCCCTCAAAAAATAATTAAGTTCGTTAACTTCAATTTTAAAATTTTACGAGATTTCAATTTTAAAAATTGTTTTTACACGGTATATTTTATTTTGAAAATGTAATACCTTTAAAATTTGTATTGAAATTTTAATTTTAAATGCCTTTTAAAATAGTTATTTTTTAAATGAAGATGAAAACAACTGTGTAGGTATAGTCGGTTTTACGCAAGCTTGGTCATAAATTTTAAAACTATTCCCGGCAATAAGCTGGCAGATTGCGATTATAGCATTGATCTAATCTGAAATATAATTATCGTGACCCTCAACTCGGTGTCGATTAAAATTATTTGAATTTATGCACGAAGTTAGTGAAACAGACTAGGTACCTACGTACCTAGTCTACGAATATGACATGGGCTGTATAGTTAATTAATGAGCACAGCTTTTTTGCACATGAAGTATCAGCGACTTCAGATAAGGGTCGACCGACTCGGGCCGATCGATACTTACCGATTTCGCTCAAATTTTCACCGAAGGTAGCACTTAGTTGATAATGGAAAAATGTAAGAGGAATTTTTAAAATATCGCGCGCTCCGTGAGATATAGCGTCGTTTATACCTACAGTATGCCCAATATCCGAAAATTGACTGCTCGAACATTTTTTAAAATATCTTCCGCAATACTCAACATTTTTTCAAAATTTTTTTTCGCTCAACGTATGAGTAAATAACCTATGTAGTAAACGTAAAATTTTATACGTACATTGCGATACAGTATGCCAAAAACTACAAATTTTTGATGTTTGACTTTGACGCAAAATATCGGAAGGATCGAACTCGATATTAAATATTTCACGTTTACCATTAAAAGAACTTTTCTTCGTCTATAAGTTAGCAAACGAGCAAACCTGCCCGGATTTCGGTTAGAGAACTAGAGATTGTCATCCAAAGGTATGTCGCTACGTGTTTTGCGCATCCTAATTATATAAAGAGCATATGTAGGTAGGATGTATACATACTTGTCTACTTCACTCTCTCCATACGTGGCGTGGGGGGTTCAGGGCGTATGCACCACACGTGGGCGTGGTGTCAGGGGGGTCTGGGTGGCGGATCCCCGCCATCAAAAATCGATAATTGTCACAAGAAGCTGGCAGAAATGCTAGTTTTTGCTATTTTTGGGCTTTGGAGTTTGGACCCCAACCGAACCCCCAGAATTTTCTTGCTGATGTCTCTTATGCACACTTCCGAGAACTTGAAATACCCTGCAGTTACTGAACGACCCCTAGAATCCAATTTTATAGCAACTTTTTTGATTATTTTTGGCAATTTTACCAAAGTACATCCCCAGAATTTTCTTGCTGCCTACAATATGTACATCTATGTATCTGGTAAGCCGAGAATTTAGCATACTACAACTACGATAATATCAAAGCCACAAATTTGATTTTAAGGACGAGTACCTACATAGGAATCGCACATGCACAGCATGGGAATTCTGTGCGAAACCAAAAAATTTTTTCTAATTTGTCTTCATGAGCAAAATCGATGATTAGGTGTCAAAAAACATCGTTTTTAACGTAGCATTTCGACGATGCGCTATCTTTGTAGAAGGAAAAACTTAAAAATTTTAGAAACATAAAATCAATTAAATTTATTGCAAAATAATGAAAAATGACTGTTTGGCTCGAGGCACCGAAAAATTGCAACTTTTGGCATGAAAGATCGTTAAATTAGCTTAAATCAAAACTTCTTTTACAATTTTTGCGGAAAATCGCTGATTTAAGGGGGAAATATTTTTGGGGTGGGCGTGGGGGAGACAGGGGGTCTGGCTGAACCCCTCCCCTTAAGAATCTGGCAGACCCCAAGCAGAAATCGATAATTGCCGCTTGCCCCTAGAATTGCTATTTTTGATACTTTTTGGCCATTTTATCCCATCGAAACCCTCAAAGTCTTCTTACTGCCTATTGCATGAACGAAGCCCACACTGGGGGTATGAAAACCCACCAAAGTCCCCATGATCATGTCTGTTGTAGGTATGCAAAATTCTTTAAGACATATATATGTAAACTAGCAAAGAAAAATGCTCCGATGGAACAAAAAAGGGAATATACTTGGGATTGTGAATTATCGAGGATGTAAAAGGGGACTAGGAAAAATCTCCCTATGTTATATGCCAAGAATCGCAAAATATGTAAAAAATCAGACTTTCTCTAAACAATGCAAAAAATCTGAAGTATATTCTGCGGTTTCGAAAAAAACGTATTATTTTAAAATAATTTTTTCTGATTGACATAATATCTTAAAAGCATATTACGTAATGCAACTTTTTGCAGACTTCATTCAACTTTGAGTTGCGTAATAATGTGACTGAAAGTGAAATGCTGTTAACAAATCATAATTAAGTTGTTCGTATTTCATTATTACTAAGCATGTCACTTAGCAGAAACAGCCATTCTAAGTGTCAAAGTGCAAGCAATCTTCAAATTCCCGAAAAATTGATTGAAAAAAGCAGCGAATTAGCAATGCAGTAGCTAAGCGAATTGAATGAAATAGTACATATCGATGCATTCAAGACAATCGATGATATTGTTGGTTCAAAGCAGTAGGAAACACGGAAGCTGACGTGCAACAGACCTTATGTAGATACTCTTTTACACATGTCTACAGCAATTGATTTACTAAACTTTTACATTTTTCAAAGGCCGCAGAATATACTTCGATTTTTTGCATTGTTTAGAGAAAGTCTGATTTTTACATATTTTGCGATTCTTGGCATATAACATAGGGAGATTTTTCCTAGTCCCCTCCTTTTGCATCCTCGATAATTCACAATCCCAAGTATATTTCCCTTTTTTGTTCCATCGGAGCATTTTTCTTTGCTAGTACCCCACTTTTAATTAGCAAGATTTGGAAATACAATACTAGATTTCATTTACTGTGCGGTTCTTCTAATAATTGAATGGTTTAAACTTTACAAAGCTACTAGTTGTAGAAGAAACAAGCATTCTGATTAGTAATTCTTATGTTACGTAGAATTACATCGTGTAAAGAAATATGCTTCCAAAACTTTCTAGAGCTCAACTTAATTTACATTTTAAACTTTACACAAGAGTGTAAAGAATTTTAGTGGGATTAATAATTTCGATATTGCTCTGATATAACGATCAGCATTTATTAAGAAATGAAACCTCTATAATGTTCTAAGAACAAATTAACATTAGGTGTTAATCACTTTACACTACTCTTCATGCGCCCCTAGCAGACGTATCACATCTGTTTCCATATATATTTTACGACTTTAGAGAAAAAATAAGTTACCGTGAGGCTCTAGAATGAAGCTTATTATATAGTGTAAACTTTACACTAGCAACGAGTGTAAAGAAGATTTTAGTCGGATTTGTAAATTCGATATTACTCGGATATTACGATCAACATTCATGAAAAAATTACGTCTCCATAACGGTTTAATGACAAATAGACACAGATGTAAACCACTTTACATCACTGTTGAGTGTAAACAAACGCGCACATCTGACATCCCTTATTTGATTCCATGTAAATTTTCAGATTTTGGCAAAAAATTTAGGTTTTTGCAAAGCTCTAGAACGAAGATAAACCACTTTACATCACTGTTGAGTGTAAACAAACGCGATCAGCTGACGTCCCTTATTTGATTCCATGTAAATTTTCAGATTTCGGCAAAAAATTCAGCTTTTCGCAAAGCTCTAGAACGAAGATTAATTAGCAGTGTAAACTTTACACAACCGCCTAGTGTAAAGAGGATTTTATTCCGATTTGTAAATCTGATATTACCCGGATATTATTATCAAGATTTATGAAAAAATTGCATGTCTACAATGGTCTGAGGACAAATAAACAATGAGTGTAAACTACTTTACATCACTGTTGGATGTAAACAAATGCGCTTACTTGACGTCTCACATTTGATTCTTTGAAAATTTCTAGATTCCAGCAAAAAATTAGGTTTCTGGAACGCTCAAAAACGAAGATAAATACGTATGTAGTGTAAACTTCATGTAAACACCTAGTGTAAAGAAGATTTTGGTCATATTCGTAATTTTGATATTGTTCTGATATTATGATTAATATTTATGAAAAAAATTAAGTCTCCATAATGTTCTATTGGCAAACTAACAATAGGTGTAAACCACTTTACAACACTGTAGAGTGTAAACATATGCGCCAGACTGGCATATCAAATTTGGTTCCTGGCAAACGCATTTTAAACACCAAAATTTTGACTTTACACTCGCTAAATATTAATATATAGACAATTTGCTTTGACATGCACCCGATATAAAGCACTTTTATTTTTATTCTATTGGACTTATCCCGACTTCTGGACGAAGAAAGTGGCGAACAAAAAACGCAACAAAAACGTATTTTCCATCATTTAGAACACTGTAAACTTTAAAATTCCGTACCAAACTCCCCATTGAGTTTAAAGTAATTCGGTTTGGTACAATTTGTAGCTTTTAAATCGTAGTAGATTACCTGTGTGCCAAAATTTTCTTGCAAAAATTATTTGGTATGATTTATTAATCAAAATTCGGAAAAATTGTGTTTTTTCGCCTATTTTTTACCTCTGATTTCGAACTTTACACCCCCATAAATAACTCAATATTGCGTTTTTTTAAATGCAGTTTGCTGCGATGTGTAGCCCCTGAGAG